>CABFOW010003233.1:0-36502 GCA_902141385.1 Timema californicum
CCCGACCCTCCTCGCCAGGCTACCATTGGGGTCCCCTAGTAATTAAACCCCTCATGAAGCCACTAATCAGCCGTGTGAGAGTTGATGAAGTTGATTCATTAAAAATATAGAAGCACTTTTCTGTCTCACATTTCAAGTCCAATTTTTATAGGAAATTCCACTAGTAAAAAATACAAATGTTAATTTTTAATGTCAACATTAATACAATTTTATTGTTTTATCAGTGTTATTTTATAGGTATTAATAATATCTATCAAAATCGGCAGCTGAATATCATATGGCTTGATATATGATTGGCAGCTGAATATCCTATGGATTGACGTATGAATACGTGAGAGTGTATACAATAGATTATCTAGCAGACAGATAATTTAAATCTTACAAAAATAGGGCTGTACATAAGAGTACAGTATTATTCAGATAGGAGAAACATTTTTGTACTTTATTAAATTTACTGAAACCCACTTCGGTGACCACGTGGTCTAACGCGCTAATCTCATGTTGGTCAAGACTGCTGATTACGGGGATATAGGGATTCAATCCCAGTCGGGTGCACTGAGGGTGGTTTTTCCTAAATAGTTTTCACCTCCCCTCCACGCCAATGCGGGTGCACTTCATATAAATTAAGCCTTCATAATCCCTAAAACCATCAGTATGTATTATTACACATGGGTGTAGCCCGAACTGGTACTAAAAACTCGGTACAAAAAAAAATTACTGAAACTGATTTCATATAATTATGCCTAGTTATTTAATCTATAAATAACAATAGTGCTAAACATAATTTAAAACTAATTAAACAATTTTTATATTAATTAATGAAATGCCTGATCTTTGATAGAATAAATCAAGTAAAATAAAATTTAGCTTAAATTATGTAATGCTAGCAGGAGTGCTCACCACTGCCCGGGGTAGCCCCGCAATGAATTGCTTTTATTTGCTTCAAATAGATAGTAAAGAAAATCTCTTCATTTTATTTTTTCTGACCCAGTTTTTAATTACTTTAAAAAATTAAAATTAAAATTTGAAAATTCTGCTTCTAGGTGCACATTTTCGTGCACAAGGGCTGCAAATTTTTAAAATTTCAGCCCTTTGTCTGTAGTATATATCGTGCAAAACTTATGACAATTAAAATAATTATTTTATTACTTTAGATAGATAGAAGATAAAGGTCATTAAGATATTTTTAGAGCATCAAAAATGTAAGTGTTTTACACACAAAAAGGATATAAAAATAGGCTAATGTGTTCATACAATATGTATGAAGATAAATATTACACCTTTTACTAAAGCAAATAAATGTTATATTTTTATTTATTTGAGGTATTTAACGTGCATTTTTTGAACTGAATAATTATATCAATGCATGAGAATTTCTGTGAGAGAGAGGGAAAGAGCCCTCAAATTTTTCCGGCAAAAGTATTTTCCCATAGCTTCCACAGCTCTTTTAAATGCCACAGTTGACATGATACCGAAGGCTTTACCTACACCCCGAAGAAAGTTGTGCTACGAATTTTTATCTCTCAAGATAACTACGTCAACCTAAGCTGGGTTTGAACCTACAAACATCTGGTCTTGAAGCGAGCACTTTACTCCAAGAACACCAGGGTCGAAAATGGAAATAAACCTTATATAATTTTATTTTTTTTAACTATCCATGAAATTACCTAAGGAATAATATTAATATATTAAAATGTTATCAATGTTGACCTGAAAATTAATTTGTATTTTCTAAAAATTTCTTCCAACCAGAATCCAATCATAAACTTTGATTTTCATAGGAATCCCGTTATTAGAAAACTAAAAATTCATGTTACCACAATGGCGGGGAATATATACTGCAATCATTATAATTATTCTAAGAAAGTAGATTTAATCGATGTAAAGATAAATTATACACTAATCCATGAGGAAATAAATAAATAAATTTCTACATGAATTTAATAAATAATAACTCAAATAAGACATATTTCTAAAATGGCAAATTTTAGTGGCTATTAGTTAATGTTTTTTGTCGTAAGTGGGCTTCCTATGAAAATTAGTATTTAGTTATAGTAACTTTTTTATTCTCTTCAATGGTCTACTGGTCTAAGGTTTTACTCTTGTGTTAGACTAACCTGCTGAGGATGGGGAGATTGGGGTTCGAATAAATTTTGGGTCTACTGAGGGAGGTTTTTCCTAAATTGTTTCCCAATCTTCGTCCACGAAAATGCAGGTATATTTCTAGTAAAGGGCCCACTCAGTAGACCTCCTCAATAAACAAGGACCTACTTAATAAACAAGGGTCTACTCAATAGACAAATACCTACTTAATATAAAAGGGTCTACTCAATAGACAAGAACCTACTTAATATACAAGTGCCCACTCAATAGACAAGAGCCCACTCAATAGACAAGGGCACACTCAATATACAAGTGCCCACTCAATAGACAAGGCCTATCTAATATAAAATAAGCTACTTAATATACAAGGGCCCACTCAATAGACAAGGAACTCTAAAATGCTTCCTTCCTTATCCCTGCCTCATTAGAGTAATCATTATCATTTATGCGTACAACCTGAACAGGTAGAAAGATGAAGAGATTAAAAAGAAAAATAACTGTATTTGTTGTCAGATCTCTTCCCATGAATATTTGACTGTATAATAATGTTTATAATTGTATTTAATGATCTTAAACAACACAGGCAATCGAATAATGGTCCCCTGCTTCGGCGACCACCTGGTCTAAGGCGCTACTCTCGCAGTAGACTAGACTGCCAACAATAGGGAGATCGGGGTTCGAAGCTTGGTTGTGTGTATTGATAAAGGTTTATTTACACAATGGTTTTCCACTCTCCCTCCACGCAAATGCAGGTATACGTCCTCTAAATATAATCTTCCTAATCCATAAAACCATTTAGCGTACTTAGTGCATAAGCGTATAATACGAGCGGGTAGTAAACCGCGGTGCTAAACAAAAAAAAAGATTTGTTGTCGGCATCAACGTACAAATTTAAATTCCTCGGATTCCATTACGCTCCAATGGGGAGCTCATGTTTCAATTAAAGAGATATTTACAGCCGCCCTTTTTTTTCTTTTAATCTGACAGGGACTTCATTTTAGTTAATGTGAACAATTAATTGTAAGGACACCCCGCTTTTATCAATCCGATCAACTCTCATTTAGTCTAACGGTTGTATTATTTTGCATGAGTTTGCAAAACACCCATGTTCTTGAAGGCTGTTTTTAGATTCTATTTGAGTGTGTCCTTGTATATTGAGTGGGCCCTTGTATATTGAGTGTCTCCTGCTATATATAGTGGGTCCTTGTATATTGAGTGTCTCCTTCTATATATATAGTGGGTCCTTGTATATTGGGTGGGCCCATGTATATTGAATGGCTCCTTCTCTATTGAGTGGGTCCTTGTGTATTGAGTGTCTCCTTCTATATATAGTGGGTCCTTGTATATTGAGTGGGTCCTTGTATATTGAGTGGCTCCTTCTCTAATGAGTGGGTCCTTGTGTAATTAGGGGGTCCTTGTATATTGAGTGTCTCCTATATTGTGTGGGTCCTTGTATATTGAGTTGACCCTTGTACATTAAGTGGGCCCTTGTCTATTGAGTGGGCCCTTGTCTATTGTGTGGGTCCTTGTATATTGAGTTGACACTTGTACATTAAGTGGGCCCTTGTCTATTGTGTGGGCCCTTGTATATTGAGTGGGACCTTGTCTATTGTGTGGCTCCTTGTATATTGAGTGTACCCTTGTACATTGAGTATGAACTTGTCAAATAAACGTGACGTTGTTACAGGTGGGTGTGGGACGAGGACCACTGGCTGTTCAACGTGAACGAGGACCCGGTGATCTGCGGGAACACCACAGGTGCAAGGTGAGTTCAAAAACTCTCCCAGTGTGGCCACCTAGTTCAATAAGATAAGCATATAGGCTATCTCGGTCATCTTAAAATACAAGTGTGCGTCTACAACCTGGCAATATATGGAGGATAAACTCAGTGCCTATCCCAACTGTCAGCCACACCGATGATGACGTGGTCTGAGACGTCAGACTCTCGATATATTGGATTGATGTTGAAGGTAAGAACGAGTTTTATCTATCCAGGATTAATACACCGGGTATTGGTTTCTCTACGTGGTACTGTATCACTGTGGATTTTCCGTCCTCTCTTAACGCTAATGCGGGTAACTTTAAACTACCCTATTGATCTCTACCGGTTTGTATTCAATCGTTAACGTGGAGTGTAATAAGAACTAGAATTGTGGTTGATATGTTTCCACTTTTTATTATGATGGAAACGCCCTCTTTTTTTTAGAAAAAAAATATGTATTAAATTGCTGAGATATTGTTGTTGTTGTTGTTAATTATGGTTCAATTAATTAATAAAAATCATTATAAACTGTTTCCCGCCTGTGGCCGGGTCAGTTAAGTAAAATATCTTAATTTTCCACCATTCTTCCTCCTTTAATTACTTCACCCGCCTCGGTGGCGTAGTTGGCTAACGCGCTTGTCATCTGAGCTCGACTGCTGAGGACGGGGAGATCGAGGTTCGAATCTCGGTTGGGTAAACTGGGGGTGGTTTTTCCTAAATGGTTTTCCACTCTCCCTCCACGTAAATGTGGGTTAACTTTCTCTAATTCAACCTTCCCAATTCCTAATCCATTAGCGTAATTAGTACTTAAAGCGTATAACCCGAACGGGTAGTAAGAACGCGGTGCTAAATATTATTTAATTACTTCCATTCTTATCCTCTAACTTGCACACTTTCTGTTATCCGCTTCTCTAATTTCTTTCCTGGTCTCCCTTGAGGTAAATTCTTACTTAATTTAAGAGAATATGATATCTAAATGCGGCTATATCCCAACCTAGCTAATATAATAGCTTGGCTATTTAATATTCCTTAACCTTTTTTATAGCGCCATGTTTAACTACCTATTAGGGCTATAAGCCTATATACTTACTTGCTTTGCTTGTTGGGGGCTCCGCCCCCAAACCCCTAGTGGGTTTTATTTGCAGGTGGATGTACTCTAATGTGATTCGAGAGTCGTTTTTTTTTATAGGTCTTACCGTTTAGCCACAAGAGACCTTCAAATAAAGGTCCGCACCGACTTTAAAGTTGCTCTACCATTTTGAATTTTTCTTGAGAGTTAAAATTGTTTTGAAACTTTCTCGTCGGTTACACGCTAGAGGCTATAAGTTTGCCAAATTTCAAGTTTCTAGCTCATCTGAAAGAGGGTGAACATTAATGTCAGTGAGTGAGTCAGCAATGTGACTTTATAATAGTATAACTATGGTTTTAGGGATTAGGAAGGCTAGTCTATATTTATAAGAAATGTACCCGAATTTGCGTGGAGGGAGACTGATAAAATATTTTGAAAAAAATCAATAGATTTAGTTTTATCTAATTATTTAAAAAATATTGGCCTAAGTTCACGTTTTCTTCCATCCTATATTAATTACCTTGGCTCTAAACATACCTTTACTTTCCATCTAATTCTGTTTCCAACCTGGGGTCAGTTTTTTTATTCAGGCTATATATTTTCCACTACCGACTTGTTAGGCCTTTAGTAGCTTCATACGCCTTATAATTTAACTTAAGACTAGGACAGACACAGCATTTAGTCCCCCAGCCGTTAATTTATCAATGTGAAAGAGTAAACCCATATTTCACCAATTATAAATATTTCGGCCATGCCAAGAATCGAACCCGGGACTCTTAGCTCAATAGACAGACATGCTATTAACTGAGTTAAGGTGTTTTATTCTAAACATACTTATAATTATAAATAAATTGTAAGATATTCCACACATATTTTCGTGAAACTTTATCTAAATTATACTTATAACTCATAATATAATGTGAAATTAAATTATATATATTCTTATATAACATAATGGGAAATAAATAGCATCGCCAAAGAGCATATATGAAATAGTATACACTGTTACAGAAACATATTATTGGCTCTGTGTATTTTAAATTCCGAATTTCCATAAGATCGATTAATCAAAATATATATATATATATTGTGAAATATTATCTCAATTAAAAAGCTGTTTATTTTTTTAAGGTTCTAAAACTTCTCAATGAAAAATTATTACGTATCTCAAAGAGTTATGGTTATATATAAATTTAAAATTTCCGCGTATTTAAAGTACACTCAAAGTCAGTTATATGGGGGTGTTTGGATGCGTCATTTTGTTTGTTATGGTAAATAGTGCTTATAAACCAATTTCGATCAAAACGATAAGAGCCTAAATTTGATAAAATTTGTGTTTTCTCTTTTCTATATCAAATAAACAACCCTTAATTTTAGGTTTGGATGGATCATTTCTAAAAAAAATACCTTTAAAAAACCTTATTAAAACCCTAGATACCAAGTTTTAGACTAATAGGTCAAATGGGTTCGGCTCTTATCCTTGTAACAAATATATCGAAGGCATTGCAAAAAAATACTTTTCAGGATTCAGAGTGTCATGTAACGTCAACACCCATCAAAATATAGACTTTTTATTAGAATACTTTCTCTCTTCAAGATGTCGTGGGAAAGTAAAAAAGAGAAGTATGAAGAACGCAAAACACGGTGAAGAGAGATTTAGACGAGCGCCTGATACAGTTGTGAGTAGGCAATATGTGACACCGCTAGGTGTGGCGGGTGGGTCGAGCCGTGGTCCATTTATCGAGCAAAAGATTTTAATTACAAATATTGGTTTAAAAATCACTAGTATTAACTTATGTGAAAATTATTATCATTGATCAAAAGTGTTAATAAACTCATCTAATAATACTTCCTTAAGGATTGTTGTAAAATTATAAGAATTATTATAATACACAAGATAGTAAATTAAAAATAATTATATTCATGCTCGTATCTCTTATGTCTGGCCATCAAAATAAATAAATAAACAAATAGTCATATAAAATAATAGTTTCGAAATGAAACGTTTTTATATTTTGTGACCCGCCTCGGTGGCATAGTTGGCTAGCGCGCTTGTCGTGATGAGCTCGACTGCTGAGGACGGGGAGATCGTGTTTCGAACCTCGGTCGGGTGAACTGGGGGTGGTTTTTCCTAAATGGTTTTCCACGCAAATGCAGGCTCACTTCCTCTAATTCAACCTTCTCAATTCCTAATCCATTAGCGTAGCTAGTACTTAAAGCGTATAACCCGAACGGGTAGTAAGACTCGGTTCTAAATATTATGTTATTATTATTATTATTATTATATTTTGTAAACACAAGGCTGAACATGGTTTGTACGACGTCATCAGCTATCCTTGTTTAGACTGGATCACCGTCTTAATTTTATGAATATAAGACCTCTCTTCTCACAAATTTGGATTCATATCTTCTGAGATTTACCTTTCCCATCGTTAGCCTAACGTGGATCACATGATCGGACAGTAGGACGTGCTGGGTGACCTGACGGTCAAGGGGTAAGGTGTCGGACTTCTGTGCTGGGTGGTCCGGGGTTCATTCCTCGGTCCCGGCACAGATTTATCTGATTGCCAGACCCTTCCTTAACCCTCTGACAAGACATCTTGTGAATGTGGGGAATGCCAGGCCTCCACCTTGGTTCGGATTCCACGTTAAACTGTAGGTCCTCCATTTCATCTCACAATCACCCTACAATTACATATTAGTGGAAGTACGTATAACCCGAACGGGTAGTAAGACGCGGTGCTAATAATAATAATAATAATAAAAATAATAATAATAATAATAATAATAATAATAATTGGACGTGCTTATCGAATAAAACTTAACCCCTTACAAAACCTCTCCTTTCCTCTTTTTAGGTACCCAACAGGTTTTCATTAAAGAGTAAATTAATTTTCTGCGGTATTGCTATGTTCGCCTAAATTGAATAAACTAATTAGCTATATCGGTCCTAATTGCAATAAAGCATGATAATGAAACAAAATTTCTGTACTCATTTAACCACACAAGTCCCTGTGAGTCCCTGGTCGATAGAAGACTGGTTTGAACCCCAATTGACGCATAAAATAATTTAATATTTATAAAGTGGAATTTCAATTAATATAAACAGACAAGTCATTATAATTACGGGTATGTCCGTATGAAAGGAACCACATTTAATTTAATTGAATTCACGGACGGTGCCCGTAATTACAATAATTTTCTACATCTGGGTTGAAATTCATTAAAATTTCTCTTTAAATTTCGCTTTGAAATAGTTACGATCTTTAATTGTATAGTTGGCAGCATAACAGCCTTACCGAGTCGTAGGTGGCTGTGATATCTGATAGCTCGCGCTATTAATTGATCTCTCACACGTCAATCACAGACTCTGTCTTAAACTATGAGTGAATAATGACCCTGGGCATGAGATTAATCCTGAATAGGTCAGTGGTAGAGCATCGGTACGCTAAGCCAAAGGTCCTGGTTTCAATTCCCGTGTCCAGGTGTCATTTTTCAACTAATTTAAATAATTAAATAATATTCATTTGTATTCGTCCTGCCGTCGTGAAATTGACTGTAATATTCCTGGGAGTTGTATCACAGATGATTAGAAATAGGTGTTGCTTATCTATTTTGTTGATTTGAAAGTAGTATTTTTAATACTATTTTTTATGATATAATATTTATTTAACAATGTGCTTCACTATTCGTTTGGTTTGTATGCATATTTTTTTCTAAATCCCGTCATACTAACCTTCAAGGTTATAAGCTTATGTACTAATTACGCTAGGGAATAGAAAGGTTATATTTTAGAGGAGTTGTATCCTTATTTGCATGGATGTATAGTGGAAAACCATTTTAGAAAAATAGCCCTTAATACACCCGACAGAGATTCGAACCGCAATCTCCCTGTCATTGGTGGTCTAGTCTAACACGACAGTAACACGCTAGACCACGAGGCCATTGAAGTGGCCTATTAATTACGTTAATGTCGTCAGTAAGTTTGAATTTTGGATAAAATTCAAATTGAATGTAGCATTTGCTTGGAGGGTTGGTGGGAAACCATTCACAAAAAAAAATCATCCTTGGTAGATCCAGCATGGATTCAATCTCCCAGTCATAGTCTAGTCAGCCTAGTCTATAGCGATATAGTGTCATCAGGCGAAGTTTTGTGTCGTCGGTTATTTCCGGGAAAGTTCGTGGACACTCGTCTGATAAGTGTGGGTGTTATCGACAAGTTAGGCTATGAAAATGTTTGATAGCTCGCGTGCGGTTGTTCAAGTCTCTTAGCTTTGTTTGAGGAGTGAGGATGTCATGGAAATAATTACATTAGTACAAGGCTACAGGTCTAATTACGATGAAAATGATAAAAACTATAGCAATGTTAATATGAGAGCTGACATGGATGATATCAATATTTTTTAAAAAAGGTGCACTAATTTTAATCTTACAGTTTATATATCCAAGAATTTATTTATATATTATTACATTGTCTGTGTCATGTAGTCATATAAATTGTTAATTAAATACATACATTTTTAGTTCGTCTTTATATTTAAAAAACTGTATTTTGACTTTCCTCTCAGCTTTAATGTGAGTCCCAACGCATCGCTTTGTTTATATTTGTCTAGATAGGGGCTTTCCTTGAGGTCCTCAACCCTGTCGGGTGTAAATCTAAAACCTATTTTGTGTGAAGGTGGGTGGGAGGGTGAAAGGTGAAACGTGACTTCATAACCGACCAAATTATCCTTCCGCGCCAACAAGATCAGATGGATCACGGAGGCTGTAGCTGGCGCCAGCTACTGGGCAGGTCTTGTGGAAAAATCATGATTTTGGAAATACCAGTTTTCTCGAGAACGAGTGAAATATTTATGTTAATATTCTCAACACCCCTTCTAAGATAATCTATCGATGTTTATTAATTGTTACATTTTTTTTTGCGAAGCCAGCAGTTTTCTATTGAAAAATGTCAATTTTATCCATATTTTATCACTATTAAAACTATAGAGGAGGTATGTATTTAAAAATTATAACTTAACCAACATGCTTCTATTCTTGAACAAACTGTTTCCGAAAATAAAATTACAAAACAATAAAAATTATTGAAGATAACCATTTGTTCCAATGGCTCTGCATTTCCACGACAAATGAAAAGTGCCAATCACCTTAAGGGGGCCACTTCGGTAAGCGAGAAACTGACGCTCTGACGTTCAGCCATAACTCAATATGCGTTATTTAAAGATATTTTTCAAGCTCAAAAAAAGTTAAATTATTCCAACAGGCCTCTTTTTCTTTAACAACCCTATAGTTTGAATTTTATTAATTTAAAAAATATATGGAAATGTAACCTCTCATTTTCTTCGACTTTTTAAGCATATTTGTGAAGCTTTGAAACTATTCTTGATGAAAAGGGGATCTATATTTAATATTTCTCCAACCCTAACAGTAGTTTTTTTTATAGGCCCACAACATAAAATATTAATATATTTGAGAACTAGCTACGAGCTTTCCTTTTCACCTTTAGAAAAGAAATTTCGTAGTTTTCTTTTCCGTCTTTCTTAGTGACATTACAAAGGGGGGTTTAAGGTTAAGTACGAAAGGGGAAATAAACATAGGCATAATAGAGAAGTTGCTAAAAAAAAAAAAAAGACACGGACCATTGTATTTTAAACCATGTGGCCTGAACAGAAATTGATACTCTCCCGCTGAGCGAGGTGGCCCCTTTAAAAACATTTGATCACTGAATCAGGTACCTATAACCCGTTTCGATGGTCACGTGGTCTAACTCGCTACTCTCGTGTTGGACTAGATTATCTGAGAAAGGGAGATCGGGGTTCGATCCCGGTTGGGTGCACTGAGAGTGTTTTTTTCTAAATTGTCTCCCCACTCTCCTTCCACGCAAATGCGGGTGCATTTCCTCTCAATCAAACCCTTATTATACCTAAATAATTAGTGCAAGTAGTAGATAAGCGTATCACCGCGTCTTACTACCCGTTCGGGTTATACTCACTTACGCTAATGTGTAATGGTAGGGTGATTGTGAGTTGAAAATGGAGGACCTACAGTTTAACGTAGGATCCAAACCACGGTGGAGACCTGGCATTTCACACATTCACAAGTTGTGATTAAAACAAGTCTTGTCAGAGGTGAAGGAAGGGTTTGGTAATAAGATAAATCTGTGCCGGGACCGAGGATTGAACCCCAGACCCCAGCATAGAAGTCTGACACCTTACCCCTAGACCTCCAGGTCCCCACGGTGCTAAAAAAAAAAAGTACCCTTAAAAAAATCACATGATGTCGGCCCGTATGCGAGCTATGCAGACCGAATAAATATTTGAATGAGGAATTAGCAGCTTTAGTCTTTCGTTGTGCTGATACCATGACACCCTCTATCCACAAATGTTGGCACTATATCCACCAACATGTTATGGCCACTTGATCGGTATATCAAGTCTTTATAGGGAATTAAAATATAGCATAATATTTAGTAAATTCATAACGTTATTTATCTCCTGTTTGTTTATTTATCTTTCAGACACTGTCCGGAAGGTTATTTCTGTGTTCAAGTCGGGGAGAATCCGAACCATGGCTACACCAACTTTGACAACTTCCTGTGGTCCATGCTCACCACGTTCCAGCTCATCACCCTCGACTATTGGGAGAACGTGTACAACATGGTTAGTATCCCGTTTCACTTGGTTCGATTTATTAGAATATATATATATATATATAACATAAATCTACTATATAGTAGGATATTGGTAGGAAAAAAGACCTTTCAGAGAGTAACTCCTACCGTGAATGGAATATACACTCTTTATGATTGAAAAATTACACCTGAACACTAGAATTGAACCCGGGACCTTTGTCTTAGTACACCAATGATCTAACCCATGAGCTATCCATGATTCATCCCATGCCCAAGATCATACCTTAAATCGTAGTTTTAAGACAGAGTCTGTGATAGACGTGCGGATACCGTCAGCTACATGTGAGCAACCAATTAAGGGCGTTCACCATATCAGGCCCAACTCAGCTCATGGCTCGCGCGAGGTTATGGGAGTAAATTATTATTAGCACCGCGTCTTACTACCCGTTCGGGTTATACGCACTTACGCTAACGTGTAATGGTAGGGTGGTTGTGAGATGAAATGGAGGACCTACAGTTTAACGTGGAATCCGAACCACGGTGGAGGCCTGGCATTCCCCACATTCACAAGATGTCTTGTCAGAGGTGAAGGAAGGGTTTGGTGATCAGATAAATCTATGCCGGGACCGAGGATTGAACTCCGGCCGCCAGCACAGAAGTATCACACCTTACCCCTAGACCGCCAGGTCACCGATATGGGAGTAAAAGGGAAAAGAAAAGACCTACGATATGCCATAAATGTGGTCAGTTTATACGTATTTGAATGATTACTCGAAATTTTCCGTGGTGACGAAGTTTCTTGTTAATAACTACAGTACCAGTACGTCCCTATTATAACAGAATGAAGATTTGTGGACAGTGCTCATCTGTAAGGCCTTTTCTAAAATGGTTTTAAAAAAATTGTATTTCCAACGCTTTTTCTATCCAAATATTATTTAATATTTTAACAATACAATATATTATTTCTGTTGTCAACATCCCTTTTTCTCAACTAATACAAAGCCTACAGTGATTAATAAAGTATCAGTGGATATGATTATTTTTTGGTCGACTTTGGACATACCATACTCAGTTTACGTTAAACCACACTGCTTGCTTAAAATTTAAGTTAAAAGAAAAAGCTAACAATAGTTTTGTGTAAATTACCTAAAATAAACTCTCTTCGCTATTTTGTGAATACACTTCGCTGATTATTAAATTTCAACAACCCAACAAATACTAAATTTTTTTCGGGGGNGGGGGGGAGAGTTTCAAAGTGCGAAAGTTTCGCAAAGCTTTGCTGATGTTCATTATTAGGAACTTCTATAAACTCTTTATCTCTAGTAATGTTTAATAAGTAATGATCCACGTGTCATAGTTTTCGTGTAAATTTACGATTTCGAGCCGATTTATCAGAGAATTGATTGGTATGTGATACCCACTCTTAGTATTTCCGTCTATTAGATAACGCAACCACAGTTGATTCGAGAGGTATTTATTCAACCTTAAAATATGAGTGAGAAATGACCCTGGCCTTGGGATGACTCCTGGAATATTGGCGTTCTAAATCAAAGGTCACGAGTTCGATTCATGTGTATAGATACTATTTTTAAATATAAAGAATATATTAAATGCTACTATATCCATACTTAACAACTATAATAGCTGGTCCTTTTAATACATTAAAAAAATGTATACACGCTTTTAGCGAGTGTGTAGTTAAATAATGGTATACGGACTCATCCTCTAGCTAATTTAAGTTAGTTTGTAAGTCATGTGTGGCTATAATTTTATAACGGTTCGTATTGCTATCCTAATAATTATATGTGGTGATAGCCCGGAATCTAGCTATACCAACTGAGTGACCACCGTTTGTTGATGAAGTTACGTTTTATTGATGAAGTTAATACCAACTTCTGCCGATAGAAGGTGTCATGTGGTCAGTAAAACGAACCTTCTGGCGATAAAGCTCAGTTTTCTAGACTGTAGCCGCTATTTAACCCACTGATTCACAGATAAATCTGGAAACTCCAGTTATTGGACCCGGAACCTTTGGATCTGTAGCAAAGATCGCTTGACTACTAGACCCCCATTACTTAAGTTAGTTTGTAAGTTGTGTGTTGATATAATTTGTATAAGGGATCATCCTGCTATTTAAATAATAATAATAATTAATTATAATAATGTATAATAATAGTTAATAATAGTCAATTGATAATTTAAGTTATTTTGTTATTTTCGGGTGGGTGTGTGTGTATATCAGTCTTTTATTCAAAGGATTTAATTTTTGAAATAAGATGTTAGAGATATTTAAAAGTTTTTTTTTCTTGTTTTTTTTCTTGTTTTTTTTTCTTGTTTTACTGGGTTAACAGTTAGTTATACAATTCATTTGATTTATTATTTAATAATCAAGGATTTTTCTTTTAATTCTTTTTATTCAATAGGTGATGAAAACTTGAAAATATTATTTGGTATATTGTCTTTAATTTCAATGGCTCTTAAGATTATTATTATTTCCTAATCCTAGAATAATTTGCTTTCCTATATTTTTGAAACTGTTAACTATTAAGATGTATGGGGGAGAGAAAATAAAATAATATACATACATACATTTTGCTGAACTTATTTTTGAACATATTCTATAAAATTATATGCTTTGTAAAATGTATATTTTCTCTTCTTTTTTTTTCTACAGGTGCTGGCATCTTGCGGGCCAATGAGTGTCGTATTTTTTACAGTTGTTGTGTTTTTCGGCTCGTTCTATTTAATCAACCTGATGTTGGCTGTGGTAGCATTAAGTTACGAAGAGGAGGCGGAGATAACGCAGGAGGTGAGTAAAATTTCATTAAAAATTTGTTAAAAAAAAAACACACAATCTAAGTATCTAATAGAAAAATAGCTTTCTCAGGGTTTTATGCCCACTGAGTGAAGTGGCCCCGGATTTTAATTCCTCGACACAAAAAAAATAAAAAAATAATATCAAGCACCTCGTCTTACTACCCGTTCGGGTTATACGCTTTAAGTACTAATTACTCTAATGTATTAGGAATTGGGAAGGTTGAATTAGAGGAAGTGAGGAAGTGAACCCACATTTGCGTGGAGCGAGAGTGGAAAACCATTTAGGAAAAACCACTCCCAGTTCACCCGACCGAGATTCGAACCTCGATCTCCCCGTCCTCAGCAGTAGAGCTCAACACGACAAGCGCGTTAGCCAACTACGCCACCGAGGCGGGTAAAAAAAAATAGAATCAGTCAAATTGGTCGGTAGGGGAATGGGGTGGAACCTTCCGCTTTTACTGGTGATGAATAGCCAGCCTGTGCTGGAGTTCGGGGTTCAATCCTCGGTCCCGGCACAGATTTATCTGATTACCAAACTCTTCCTTCACCTCTGACAAGACATCTTGTGAATGTGGGGAATGCTAAGCCTCCACCGTGGTTCGGATCCCACGTTAAACTGTAGGTCCTCCATTTCATCTCACAATCACCCTACCATTACACATTAGCGTAAGTGCGTATAACCCGAACGGGTAGTAAGACGCGGAGTTAATAATAATATAAGCCAGGTTGAGTCCTTACACTGGAATGGTGTAAGGGGAAACAGGGTTAACTTATTTTCCAAGCGCATTAGCGCTACTGTCGAACAAATACGATGTTGTTTTCTTTAATTTTCGATATTTAAAGTCTCAATTCATTTGTAATAACCATTTTGTACTCTAAAAGTTGCTTTAAAACCGTAAAAATTGAAATTTAAAATCCTCCATTATTGTTTTTATGAGTTTGTTGCTTTAAAACCATGAAAATTGAAATTCAAAATTCGCAATTATTACTTTTATGAGTTTGTTTTATTGATTTAATATTAAACTTTGAGAGATTTTAAAATGTATATTTATAAACTTCCCCATATCCTATATCACAATCACCCATGAACAACACTACAATTATAAACTAGGTTAAGCTTTGGTTGACAAATTTGTATTTATCTTTGAACGACGTATTGTGCTATGTTGGTATGTTCTTAACACAGATAATTCATAATAATGGCACGAACCAATTATTTGTAATAATTCTTTTGAATACCTATTAAAATATTTTCTAGACTTTTTAGCTAATGTGGATTGATTACCTACCCTAGCCGTATAAATAAGAGTATTTTAAACAAAATGTCTAGTGGCTTAACCTACATTAACCTACATTTACTTTACAAAAAAGTGTATATAACCTCATACTTCTCTTTCTCACCTTTGCTATTCAGAAATTTAAAGTTAGAGCTAATGTAATAATGTATATAAGATAATAACTAATTACAAATGTACTTGGTACAGTTTTCAACTTTAGTACTTATTACCGTTTTGCACTAAGCTGATAGTATTAGTTCATCTGACACCCACCTAGCACTAAAATTACTCTTCTAGTCATATCACAGAGAGTCCCCATTCTGTACCTTTATTATCTATGAACACCGGGGGGGGGGGACGAGGGGGGCTACAATCCTCAGGTATAACAGCACTTCCAAATGAAACAAATCATTAGTTGCCAAATTGTTCGTTGTGGAGGCTTCGAACTGGAGAGCAAGTTTCTAAGGGTGGTGGTCCAAACACAATAGATCAAGTACCAGCATCCCCCTCTCCTTCAACCCCTAACTTAAACCTTTAACCCCTTTCAATGAACAAACCTCTTCAGACAAGTTACTAGCTAGTCGATGGTATTTGAAGATTGTTTATAACTATACAATTTTCAAACAATCGCTCGACTCTTGGACAAATAAATTGTACGTGCACTGCACAAACTTTCTCCCGCTATTATCTTAAAATATATATTTACTAAAAAACGAATGGCGGAGCTTTGGGAAGGGAGGGGGATGACGTATGCAACAGAACCAGAGTTGACAATTTAATCAAACCGTTAAACAACACCATAGTTTTAAAACATGAATAGTTGTCTTAACATTACCAGGTAAAATGTTTGAATTATATCCCAGGAATGTTGTAATACCAAATTCGTTCTCCCTAACACCCCCCCCTTTCCCATTCCCTCTCTTGTGTTATATTCTGGAAAGATACAATGAAATATTGAATATTTCCTGGCAAGCTCTGACGATATTTGTAATATTTCTATTAATACTATGACGATATCTGTAATATTTATATTAACCCTTTTACGATATACGTAATGTTTCCAGAAAGCTATGACGCGGTTTGTAATGTTTACATAAGGCTCTGGCACTGTCTAGTCATGTTTCCAGGAAATCTCTGACTCTGTCTTGTCCATGCTCCCAGGAAATCTCTGACTCTGTCTTGTTATGCTCCCAGGAAATCTCTGGCACTGTCTTGTCCATGCTCCCAGGAAATTTCTGACTCTGTCTTGTCATGCTCCCAGGAAATCTCTGACTCTGTCTTGTCCATGCTCCCAGGAAATCTCTGACTCTGTCTTGTCATGCTCCCAGGAAATCTCTGGCACTGTCTTGTCCATGCTCCCAGGAAATCTCTGACTCTGTCTTGTCCATGCTCCCAGGAAATCTCTGGCACTGTCTTGTCATGTATCCAGGAAATCTCTGGCACTGTCTTGTCCATGCTCCCAGGAAATCTCTGGCACTGTCTAGTCATGTTTCCAAGAAATCTCTGGCTCTGTCTATTTATGTTTCCAAGAAATCTCTGGCTCTGTCTATTCATGTTTCCAAGAAATCTCTGGCGCTGTCTATTCATGTTTCCAAGAAATCTCTGACGCTGTCTAGTCATGATTCCAGGGGAAATCTCTGACGCTGTCTAGTCATGTTTCCAAGAAATCTCTGGCTCTGTCTATTCATGTTTCCAAGAAATCTCTGGCTCTGTCTAGTCATGCTTTCAGGGGAAATCTCTGACGCTGTCTTGTCATGCTTCCAGGGGAAATCTCTGACGCTGTCTAGTCATGTTTCCAAGAAATCTCTGACGCTGTCTAGTCATGTTTCCAAGAAATCTCTGACGCTGTCTAGTCATGTTTCCAAGAAATCTCTGGCGCTGTCTAGTCATGTTTCCAAGAAATCTCTGGCGCTGTCTATTCATGTTTCCAAGAAATCTCTGACGCTGTCTTGTCATGTTTCCAAGAAATCTCTGGTGCTGTCTATTCATGTTTCCAAGAAATCTCTGGCACTGTCTAGTCATGTTCCCAGGAAATCTCTGACTCTGTCTTGTCATGCTTCCAGGAAATCTCTGACTCTGTCTTGTCATGCTCCCAGGTAAAAGCTCTGACACTGTCTAGTCATGCTCCCAGGGAAAAGCTCTGACACTGTCTTGTCATGTTTCCAAGAAATCTCTGACGCTGTCTTGTCATGTTTCCAGGAAAAGAGGAAAGATCTGACGGACCATAGGGACGACTCGACGTTCAGTTTCGACCCCTCCAACATCAACGTGAAGCAGCTAGAGAAGAACAAGAGGAAGCGCCTGGACTCGCGCAAGGGCGTCCTGCTAGCGTCCTACACGAGGAAGAAGACGCGGCGGAGGAAACGGGGGCGAGGGGGAGGCGCGGCGGGGGAAAACGGGGGTGGAGGAGGAGGAGGTGGTGGTGGTGGTGGTGGTGAAAGTCAGCCACCGGGGGCGCGCAGCAGGTCTGTCACCCCTAGCCCCAGACACAGCACCACCCCTCAGCCGGAGACGAGGCCGCAGACCCTCACCTTCACTCCCGCGCCCCCTAGGTCCCCCGGGGTGCCCCAGGTTCCGGAGCAGCCTGCGGACACCCTGCATCCGGCCAATGCACTCGGTTCGTAATCCACTCCTTTATTTGTCGAGACTTTAGTGTTTTTAAAATGTGTTTTTCTCATCAGGGATATAAGATAGGTTTTTAGGATGTAAAGTCCTAGATATGAGCCCTCTCATAAGGATGTAAGGACCTAGATATGAGCCCTGTGTTAAGGATGTAAATACCTAGATATGTGGTCTGTGTTAAGGATGTAAGGACCTAGATATGAGCCCTGTGTTAAGGATGTAAGGACCTAGATATGAGCCCTGTGTTAAGGATGTAAGGACCTATATATGAGCCCTATGGTGAGGATGTAAGGACCTATATATGAGCCCTGTGTTAAGGATGTAAGGACCTAGATATAATCCCTGTGTTAAGTAGGTAAAAGCCTAGATATGAGCCCTGTGGTAAGGATGTAAAGTCCTAGATATGAGCTCTGTGCTTAGCATGTAAGGACCTTGATATGAGCCCAGTGTTAAGGATGTAAGGACCTAGATATGAGCCCTGTGTTAAGGATAAAAAGATCTAGATATGATCCCTGTGTTAAGGATATAAATACAGTAGAGTCTCGTAAACTCGACCTAATATGGACTGAGATGGTATTGAGTCATTGAAATGTCGAGTTTTACGAATGAACTTGCATAAGATGCATGTTTACTCTGTCATGTTTACTAAACAAGGATGAAACACAGTACAGTATCGATTAGTTTAGGTACATTTTTACTGCACTGTAGTATTGCACGGTACAGTAGCAGTAATATACGTACAATTCAATATATTTCATGTTAAAATAATGGTGTATATAAATACGTGTAATGTATATATATACTATTACATTGATTCTAATAACACGTTAGTTAATGGGTAAACTAACAAACACGCCCCTTGTAAAAACACAACACGACTGTTCCATTAACAAACTGAGAGGTTATACAGTTGAATGACCTTGGATTGTAATTACTGGCACCAAAAACTTAGTGCAAATGCGCGTGTCGAGTTATACGGAATGTCGAGTTACACTGAATGTCGAGTTACACGGAATGTCGAGTTTATGAGACTCTAATTTACCTATACATGAGCCCAGTGTTAAGTATGTGAAGACCTTTATATGAGTCCTGTGTTGCGGTTGCCCTCAGTTCTCCCCCAAAGAGGTCAACTGCTATCTTCCAGACACCCCAGCAGTAACACCAGTGATAACCGCGAGTCCTCACTAGATGACTCTGGCGTCGTGGACGACCACGAGGAGGGTGACGTCACGTCGGAGGAGGTGACGCAGATACCTCAGGTGATATTGCTAAATCAGTAAAAAAAATGTAAGGTCCGATACAATTTAAACTCATTCGAATGAAAATATTTCCCTCCCCACGTTGTAATTAATCTACATCTGTTTATTAAAAATCTACAAAAGTACTGCCCCCTAACAATATTGTTGTTTTATGTTATCTTCATTAGCAGAGGATTGAACCGGTGACCATTTCGTTGATGAGCCCTAAAGAAATCCGTGTCATCAAGTGTAACGGAGTCAGCCCGGGCCTGGGGCCTAAAAAGCAGCACATGTACACCCTGCCCTCAGACTATCTGTCTCATATTGTGGTGTTAGGTAAGAAGACCTCATCGTAGATCTCATCTAGTCGTTAAAGGCCTTAAGGCGATCATCTCGGTCAGCGAGAAAGTATAAATCGCTAGCAGACCAAACGGATTAAAATACAATGTTCTGTTTCGTTTTCTAGAACCAATTCTCTATTATCTCTAAGCTTATATTCCCTTTCTCCCCTCACCTACAACCACCTTTTTGTTATTTAAATAAGAAAAATTGGGAAACTAAAATACCAAACTTCTTATCTCACGGTAACGAGGAAAGTTAACAGCTAATTCTTAAACATCTTAAAATTTTCTGTTGTGAGTCTATCAAAAAGTTATTGTATTATTATTATTACTATTATTATTATCATCACCGCGACTTACCACCCATTCGGGTTATACGCACTTACGCTAATGTGTGATGGTAGGGTGATTGTGAGATGAGATGGAGGACCTACAGTTTAACGTGGAATCCGAACCACGGTGGAGGACTGGCATTTCCCACATTCACAAGATGTCTTGTCAGAGGTGAAGGAAGGGTTTGGTAATCAGATAAATCTGTGCCAGGACTTAGGATTGAACCCCGTATCCCAGCACAAAAGTCCGACACCTTACACCTAGACCACCAGGTCACCCCATTATTTTATTTGTAAGAGAAAGGGTAAATATAGACCCCTTTTTCATCAAGCCTAGCCCCATAGGTCCACATGTATACTTAAAAAAAAGTCGTTTAAAATTAGCTAATATTACACTTTATATATATATATATATATATATAAATAACAAACGATAAGGTTATTAAGGGGAAAACGCCCTGTTGGAATCTGTAGTTTTTATTTTGTCGAGAAAAATCATTATTTTGAAATAACGCATCGTATAATTAAATATGGCTTTACAGATGAACGCTTGCTAGGGAATCTCTCGCTTACTTAGCACTCCTAAAAGACTATGGACCAGTTCCAATGTCCTATCAAGACAGTATGCACTAAATACAGGATGACACCCACCTAAACTCTAATGGAATAAGCCAGCTTCACATATGAAACTGGACATTACAAACACATTTTTCAGACAGCATTGATAACATATTACTGTATTATTAGTGTGGTTTTAAAGTTATTGATAATAGATATCAAAGGTTACAGCTACAGATTAAATATTTTATTTAATTACTTGAAAGTAGATCTAGTAATTTGTGTGACCGCCAAGGAATGTTTTTCCTACTGTATTTTTAATTAATTTTAAATAATATCCTATGTTATCTCTGACTAGAAGCATGTTATTTAAGTAATATAGACTATAGCTAAGGTTGAGTTTAATATACTTGGTGTCAAAATTTTGTGCTGGGAGTCCGGGTTTCAATCCTTGGTCCCGGCACAGATCTATCTGATTACCAATCCCTTCCTTCACCTCTGACAAGACGTGTATTAATCTCAACTTGTGAATGTGTGGAATGCCAGGCCTCCACCGTGGTTCGGATCCCACGTTAAACTGTAGGTCCTCCAGTTCATCTCACAATCACCCTACCATTACACATTAGCGTAAGTGCGTATAACCCGAACGGGTAGTAAGACGCTGTGCTAATAATAATGTTTAGAGAATGATGGTTCGTCCTGAGTCCCAACCAAGCTGAGGCGCCATATAGGTCGTGTGTTTGTCCCCAGACGACCTCCCAGACAGGAACTGCGACAAGTGCACGCAATGCTGTGTGGACTACGAGGGTTGGCTGAGGTTCCAGAGCGGTCTGTACAAGGTGGTGCGCGACCCCCTGTTTGACCTGCTGATAACTCTGTGCATCGTCCTAAACACCATGTTCCTGGCCATGGAACACCACGGCATGAGCGAGTCCGTACGACAGGCGCTCGACATAGGCAATAAGGTGAACCCGCACCCCTCCCCCCGTTTCGGTGGTCGAATGGTATAAGGCGTCACTCTTGCAATAGAATAAACTGTCGATGACGGGAATATAAGTCCTCGAAGCCTGGTTGGATGTCTTGTGGATGTTTTTTTCCTAAGTGCTTTTATACTCTTTCCACACGTAAATACCTGCTTCGGTGGCCACATAGCCTAACGCGCTACTCTCGTGTTGGACTAGAATGCCTAATAAGGAGATATTGGGGCTAGATCCCGGTTGGATACACTGAGGGTGTTTTTCTCTAAATGGCTTTCCACTCTCCACGCAAACGCGGATGTATTACTTTTCAATTAAAGACCCGCCTCGGTGGCGTAGTTGGTTAACGCGCTAGTCGTGTTGAAGCTCGACTGCTGAGGACGGGGAGGTCGAGGTTCGAATCCCGGTCGGGTGAACTGGGGGTGGTTTTTCCTAAATGGTTTTCCACTCTCCCTCCACGCAAATGCGGGTTCACTTCCTTTAATTCAACCTTCCCAATTTCTAATCCATTAGAGTAATTAGTACTTAAAGCATATAACCCGAACGGGTAGTAAGACGCGGTGCTAAATAAATAGTGACCGCTTGTCTCGCTGCTTTATTCATCAGTCATGAGATTAGTGACGCAATCGGCTCCTTATCTCTTTCTTTTAACCTCAAATTTATCCTTTTGTCGTTTTTATTTTCTCTTTCTTTCTTTCATCCAATATCTCTCACTTTCTCTATCGTTCTACTATTTATCTATTTTTCTAATGTCTTCTATCTTTCCCGTTTCCTCAAGCGAACTATTTTTTCTCCAACTCTTATTACTTTTTCTTATATATTCACTCTTTCTATCACTTATTTTATTGACATTTGTCTCTTTTTTTTTTGTTATCCACATTTATATTTCCTTACGCCAAAGTTTTATATTTAGTTCTTTAAATCCATTAGTCTTTCATTTTTTCTTAGTCTTTCATTTTATCTTTTATTCATTTCTTTTTTCCCCTTAAGCCTTTCCATTTTCCTTTAATCCATACCCTTCCCCTTTAATTCCTCACCATCGCTTGATTCCTCATATTCTCTTAATCCCTTACTTACTCTAAATCCCTGTTTTCTCTTAATCTCTTGTTTCTCTTTTTCATCTTGTTGTGGATAGCCCAAATCGGTAATAAAACACAGTGTTGAAACAAATTATCTTATTATCTCTCTTTATATTTATTATTTAACTATTAATATTCATGCCAATTGTTTCTACTGTATTATTATAAAGTTTTATTTCAACAATGTTTAATTAATTTACTGAATCAGAATATAAAAATTATTGAAAGTTTAAATAAAAACAAATATTTCCGATAGGAACATTATTTTACTTTTGTTTGTTTTCTGTGTTTTTTTTTTCAGGTGTTCACGTCAATCTTCTCATTTGAGTGCTTCCTTAAATTAATGGCTCTGAGCAAAGAGTATTTTGCTTGTGGCTGGAATATTTTTGATCTCATTATTGTGTCGGCCAGTTTGTTGGATCTTTCGTTTGAATTGGTGGACGGGCTTTCCGTTTTACGAGGACTGCGTTTGGTAAGTGAATTTTACATTTAGTAAAATGTTTGATATGTGAACCATATATTGAGGTCTAGTTTTGGTAAATGAATAATACATTGAGGACATTGTTATGGTTATAAGTGAATAATACAGTGAGAATTTTTTTTTAGTAAGTGAATAATACCTCAAGAAAAGAGGACAGCTTTTTATAAGTAAATAAATCATTGAGGAAAGATTTTGGTAAATGAATAATACATTGAGGACAGCTTTTTCTAAGTAAATAATACATTGAGGAAAGATTTTGGTAAATGAATAATACATTGAGGACAGCTTTTTCTAAGTAAATAATACATTGAGGGAAGAATTTCGTAAGTGAGGATAGCGTTACATATATTAATAATACATTGAGGATTGCTTTAGTAAGTGAATAATGGATTGAATAAAGATTTTCCTAAGTGAATATACTACATTGAGGAAAGATTTTGGTAAATGAATAATACATTGAGGACAGCTTTTTCTAAGTAAATAATACATTGAGGGAAGAATTTCGTAAGTGAATAATATTTTGAGGATAACGTTACATATATTAATAATACATTGAGGACTGCTTTAGTAAGTGAATAATGGATTGAATAAAGATTTTCCTAAGTGAATATACTACATTGAGGAAAGATTTTCTTTAGCAAATAATTCATTCAAGAAAGATTTCGGTAAGTGAATAATATATTGAGGTAAATGTTACATATGTGAATAATACATTGAGGTCGGCGTTACATATGTGAATAATACAATGAGGACTACTTTTACTTAGTGAATAGTACATTGAAGAGAGATTTAGGTAAGCGAATAATACATCTAGGAAACAGTGTTGCAAGTAAATAATTCAATGAGGAAAGATTTTTGTAAATGAATAATTATTGAGGAAGGATTTTTCTAAGTGAATAATTTCATCAGGAGAGATTTTGGGACGTGAATACAGTTATTTTAAATGATTAGGTATACAATATTATTTAAATGGTTTCATATAATTGAAGAAGTAGTAAGACACGGTACTAAAAAAAAAGTAAGTCATGGTGCTAAAAAAATATATTACAAACAAACTCACCTAAAATTATTTGTAAATAATTACAACATATGTATAGGCCTAGTATAACATTTATTTTGCTATAGTGTTTCTTGTTTGTTTTTTTATTCCAGTTAAGAGTATTAAAATTGGCGCAGTCGTGGACGACCATGAAGGTTCTTCTTAGCATTATCATTTCCACGATCGGCGCTCTGGGGAACCTTACTTTTGTGTTGGTCATTGTTATTTATATATTTGCCGTCATCGGAATGCAATTGTTTTCTAAAGATTACACCGTTGAAATATTTGCACCGGATCCTGTGCCAAGGTGGGTAGTAATTTTGATCATATATATGTGCAACTATGTGAGATACGAAATAAACTATCATGCCAAACTTATAGTAGGTACTATTAAAGATAAAAAGTAATTATATGAAATATAATTTTATAAAACCAAACGTTTTTGAGCTAAAATCATTTTTTTTTTGTACATTTATTTTCATGTTCTTTGGTGAACATAAATGCTAATTTTTTTCTCTTGAATTTTTTATGTAACAGTGTATATTATTTTATGTATGTTCTTTCATTTAATATTTCTGCAATATTGTATATTAATTCTTTTCACATATTTTAATAGTTTTGAGGCAAAGTAACGTGAAATTATGTACGGGGCACCGTACCATTTATTTTCTCTCAAATTTTAAATATAGCTTTAACTATACATTCAGTATCAAATAGTGTTATGGTGTCCACGAAATTTTGTGTATTTGTGAAAAATATTGTTAACCTTGATTAAATGTCAAATAGTTGGAATATCGCTCATTTTAGTGTCTTGTCCTCAATAAAATTATTTTTTCAAAAAGGTAAATACCTAATTAGTAATTACAAGCGTGTAACTAACTCCGGAATGGGGGAAAGTAGAACCAGCCTATTTAACTTTGAATTAAGAATTATTATTTTTTTCTTAACAAATGAATAACACGAATAATGTGATATAGGAATTAATTATATAAAAGATTTACCTTAATCATTAAATTATTTGCTTCATACGTAAATATTCCGTATTAAAAATTAAACAATTCACCTTTTATTATGGTAATATGTATGAATTTCTCAATTTAACAGATTATTGGGGGAGGGGGCATAGTCCCCTAACTCCCTCCCTCTAATTATGCCCATGCCTGGCTATAAATACGTGTTAAAAATATGAAATAATTAATTTTGTTTCATATTTTATTTAACTTGACCAAAACAAATGAGAGTAATTTACCAATCCTTAATTACTATTTTAGAAAATATAATGCAAATCTTATTTAAAAAATAAAAATTATTCTAATGATTAACATTGTAATCTTAACTCTCGATGATTTGAGGAAATTACAATGGAAATTTGACTAACATATGTAACACGTCATATGTTAAAAAGCAACAGGCTAAAAGCACAGGTTTTGATTAGATCCACAGGTGTAATTGGCTTACTTAACATTTTTCACAATTTTTTTTTAATGAATCAAAATGGAACAAGCTTATATTTTTAATTATTCCATTAAATTAGATTGAGGGCTGGTCCTATGACTACCAGATAAATATTGCTATCGCGAGGTTAAAACTAGCAACCAGATAAAGGTTATCAGCCACTTTAATGTTTTACACGTATTAAGAACTTAATTTATCTACTGGATAAATATATTTTTATGCAGAAAACTCAAAGTTGGTTGTGTTTTTACTGGTGCGCGCATGCGTATAAACCCTGCTGCTACCGCTACAACCTAGCGAGTGGTGAAAACGCTCAACATTTGTTGAACTATGGCGGCTAAACGATTGCGAGGAAACAGATGGTGTCACGTGGGCGCAGAAGCTAGGTTGTCATGCAAGTGTTAATTTCGGTGTCTGTCAAAATGTGGGCAATAGTTGGGTACAACCTTTACAAAATTTCATTTAATGTACTCACATTTAAATAATTTGGTCTTATATAACTATAACTCTAAGAGTAGCTTGTCAGTTTTTGTAAAGGTGTGAATTAAATATTCTAACTTTATATATAGTTAGAACCTGGACCTGTGATTATCAAACACGTGAACCAAGATTTTATCCTAAAAACAGATTTTGATAGGCGAAACCTGATGAAAAACAACGCGTCACTAATGCATCGTCAATTTTAACTTTCAGATAAAAGTTATCAGGTAACTAAACCTCCCGATAAAAAGGTGATGGATAAATACATTTTATCTGGTCGTCATAAGACTTATCGATCAATTAAAAATATTTAATGGCAAGATTAATAGATATCCATGAGTCATAAGAAAGGCCCTTAGTAAATATAATTCTTCAAGTTATAGAATTATTCGAAACCTTAATAGGGCTGTATGGTAGAGCAATAAGGCGCAATGTAGATTTTCATAAATCTCAATCAATTAAGAAGTTGTGTGAAATTTTATTATTGCTTTCAACAAAATTGAGTCGAATACTATCAGAATATTTCTGATGAGACAAAAAACTTTAATTCCAAGTAAAATGTTGTTTTTTTTACTCAACGACAATCCACGCGAAAATTTGTACTTTTAAGATAAAAGCAAAAGGCTATAATCCTAGATCCAGCCTTCCTCTATCAAATAAGGTCATGTTTTGATACGGCCACAACATACAATTTTATTTTATGACAATGTGAGAATTTTTTATTGGTCTTTGTGTAAGCTATCACCCTTTTAAACCATTTAAACTTTTTAAATGGTCAGAGCTTTCGCCTGCGTTTTAGTGAAAACAATATTTTTTAAATATCACACAACTTCATAAATAATATAAGATTTCTAAAGGTCTGCAACGCGTTTCTGTGGTCTATCATACAGCCCTCTTAATAATATTCTAAATTTAAGATTTCGAAAAAATTCAAATTCAAATATAGAACATGACTTTTCTTTAGAGCTATTTTGATGTTTACTAGTGGTTTGGAACAACATATTGATATAATAAACATAGTTACCATTAAATTATTACTTAACTAAACATCTACTAACTTTAGTAGCCAAAATGTTATCGTTTGTTTCAACAACTAAAGAATTAATATGAAAAAAAAATCAGAAATGTAGCGTTTAAAAAAATCCACTTAGGGAAAGCTTAATTCTTACATTTAGTTAACATGTTTTTTTTTAAATATATTTGATTCTTGGATAAAAAATAATAACTTTATTAGAAGATGAAGTGTATTAGGCCCATTTCTACCAAATATATGTGTTGGCCTCCAAAGGAAGATTTTTTTTGTTTAAATTTTCCACTATCATGTGAGTTTAATAAATTATAACATTTTGTCTTTCAGATGGAATTTCAATGATTTCTTCCATTCGTTTATGATGATATTTCGAATTTTATGTGGTGAGTGGATTGAGCCACTTTGGGACTGCATGAGAGCAGAGGCTGTGGAGGTAATTATAAATATTTTAATATTTAAACTGATTTAGAAGACTATTGTACTGTATTATTTATTTTATGAAATTTATTTGATATATATATATATATATATATATATATATATAAAGAGAGAGAGAGAAAAAGATATTTATATATATAGTGACCGTAATGATCTGTTATTTTATAAAAAAAATTAATTAAAAACGTTTACATTTTACATAGAACATAAGTTAGGTGATTTTTTAATTAATTGGTAAAATGTTAACCATAAGAAGCATTTAAAAGTTTAAATGAATATTATTAGTAGAATATTTTCTTATATGACACACTGTGACCTGGCGGTCCAGGGGTAAGGTGTCAGACCTCTGTGCTGGCGGCCGGGGTTCAATCCTCGGTCCCGGCACAGATTTATACTGATTACCACACCCTTCCTTCACCTCTGACAAGACATGTATTAATCACAACTTGTGAATGTGGGGAATGCCAGGCATCCACTGTGGTTCGGATCCCACGTTAAACTGTAGGTCCTTCATTTCATATCACAATCACCCTAACACTACACATTAGCGTAAGTGCGTGTAACCCGAACGGCTAGTAAGACGCGGTGATAGTAATAATAATTATATGACACAAATTCCACACTGATATACGTTAGTTTTTAAGGTGTGCATTTGTATTTTTAATTAATGAAGCTCCTTCAGTGTGCAACTAATTAAAGTTTCCCATTCTATTGGTAAATATTTGTTATATCATTGCAGATGTTTTATT
This sequence comes from Timema californicum, assembly GCA_902141385.1. Taxonomy (NCBI): domain Eukaryota; kingdom Metazoa; phylum Arthropoda; class Insecta; order Phasmatodea; family Timematidae; genus Timema; species Timema californicum. The sequence goes on from CABFOW010003233.1 coordinate 28,479, forward strand.
TAAAGTTATTACAGCAGACTCCTGTTAACTCGTATTGCTTTAAGTCTATTATAAAAAAAAAATAGTTGTGTAATTTAACTACATAATTGTCATCAAAGACTGTCCCTAAACTCTTGTCGTAAATGTTATATGTAAATTATTATTTTAAACTGAAAAAGTTTTTTTATTTTTTTTACAGGGTCCTGAAACATGTTTTTTTATATTTCTTCCGGCCCTAGTGATGGGTAATTTTATGGTCCTCAATCTCTTTTTGGCTTTGTTGCTCAACAGCTTCAATTCTGAGGAATTGAAATCAAAGAAAGAGGTAAGTACAAAATAAGGTTAATCATTTTATATAAATTATTATTATCATCATTATTCAATATTATCATGTATGTAAAGATTCAATAATATATTAACCACATGATTATTTACATAGTGGATACATAACTAGTATTAAATTGTGATTGATAATTATATATATACAAAAGTGTTTTTTTAATTAACATCCAAACACTAAAGAATATATTTTTATTAAATATAAAACCTATAAAGTTGGTCAAATAATTCAGTCTACAAATATTTAAATTCTGAAGTAACTAAATAAATTATAAATTATGTACATTTATGATTTTAAAAATATATATCAATTGCATCAAAAATGACGTTAAAATATTGAACTATTTAATTTGAGTGTTACCTTCCACCATTTTGATTTTATTTTAATTCATGTCAGCTTTAAATTATGTACAGGTTAGAGTAAAAGTTTAATAATGAATTTGATCATGTTTTATTTGTTCCTTATGTATATGAAAAAATAATTAATTTATTTGTATGCCTACATTAAAATCCTACATTTACATGTGTATGAAGTATATTAAAAGCCAAATTAGCCATGTGTTTAAGTAAATAATTTCAGACACAGCATTTTTATTAATTTTTGCACATTTTTTTTTGCCTAAAATGACATTTCAGTGCAGTGTATAGAGGTGCATTCAGGTGAAACCTCTGCACGGTTTTATCGCCTCAAATGACATCACAGCCTCAAGGTGACGAAGGTCATATCCGACGTAGGGTGTTGAGACTAGTAAAGGTTCTTATAGGTCTAGTTTTTTTTTTCATTTACATTAAATTGAAGTTGATGAAAGTTTTAAAAAAAAGTATGTTATTTAAAAAAATTAAAAACTATCAAACTTCTTTCAATTTCATTGTTGTCAATTGGTGGCTTAAGAGATATCATTTACCTAATTTCCTACCTCATTGGGAGTGAAAGGGGTTCTTTAAGAGCCCGTCTCATACCCCTGGGTAACATATAACTTGGGTAGGTAATACAGCTCGAACCAAACGTAGTTTTGACAATTTAGCCAGTCTGGCTATTGGCGACATTCCTTAATTTTTTGTCAAGTTAATTTTCATTATTTTAAATTTTAATACTGTAGAATTTCGATTTTTTAAGTACCGTACTGCAAGAACGTATAATGCATTGCTTCGGTCTACAGAAGAGCAATAGTCTATCTATCTGTCATTCACAATCGTGAATCAGACACATACTAACAATAGGTGAATAGGCCTACATTGTTCGATACGTATCTTACATTCAATTCAGATGAATGTATACCTTTTTAGTTAGTCGACAAATCTGACGACTATTAATTTTTTCGCTTAGCGACTTTCTGGTACTAATCTAACTACAACACTTAAATGGTCGTTGGCAACACTGCCCAAACGTTACATTGTAGTGCGGGTCTCTGTATTATCTTTTATAAAACAGTATAATTGAGACTAGTGAAACAGTTTTATAAAGTTTTGTTAAAATACAACATTATTAGAATACAATTTATTTAAAACCGAATAATCTGTTAAACTGGTCCTAATTTTGTTGTTGTCAAGTCAAGAGTTAAAAAAACTCAATTTTGATATGTTTTTTTGTTCTAGAGTAATCTTGTATCTAATTCCCTGGTTAATCGGAAGTGAAATGGCGCTCTATAATAATGTCGGGGAATCTGTTTAGTCCGAAGAGGGTGGGGGAGGGGGTATTGTCATCTGTGTAAGTGAGTTGTGGCCTAACCTTGAAAGACACGTATGAGTTGCGGCCAACTCACTTGAGTGAGAGTTATGAGTTGCGTCCATCTAATTAGCAGTGTGCTTTATATCAAACTGTCTTAAATTTCAGATAGAAGCTATAATCGTCTCGTGACAACATCCCTCGTAATATCAAAACTTCCTCAGTTCTTGTCGTTCAATGGTTTAAAAAAGGCTAGGTTAGGTTAGGTCAATAGCCCGAGACACAATTTGTAAGTGGCTGTAAAATTATGGGGCTAAAATTCAACTGAATCTTTAGAAATAAACACCCGCCTTGGTTGCGTGGTTAGCTAACGCGTTAGTTTCATGTTTAGCTGGACTGCCGAGGATGGGGAGATTTGAGGTTCGAATCTCGCTCAGATTAACTGGCGGTGTTTTTTTCCTATATGACTTTCCACGCAAATGCGGGTTCGCTTCCTCCATATCCAACCTTCCCAATTCCTATTCCATTAGCGTAATCAGTACTTAAGCGTCTAACCCGAACGGGTAGTAAGACGCGGTGCTAATTATAGTATTTAGAGATAAACAACCCGTAAAGTGGCAACTCATCTGCAGCCATTGTCATAGACGAAGACGCCTTGTGCTTTATCTGTGGCATTGTGCAGACGGCAATTGTAATGTCATTCAGCAAGAAAGAAAAACTAATTAATGGAGGAGAGAGTATGTGAGGGTATAGATGTAAGGTGTATGTGCGTGTCGAGATGCTAGTTGTACTCCAGCTGGTGTTGGGTGTTCCAGCCAGACGCGGAAGACGAGGAGACCGCAGAGTACAAAGCATTGTTGCGCCATCACGCGCTGGTGGTGGCGCGACTGTGGCGCTGTCTATGGGGGACCTCCCCTGCCAAACCCACCCACCCCTACCCTTTGTTTCAACGCTGCCCCTTCCCACCCAACCTCAGGGGGTCGCAAGAGAGCGCTCTGTTGGCGCTCAGCTTGAACGAGGTACTTTTTTGCCCACAATGCTTTGCGTGTGCCGTGCCCCGTTTTTTTTTTATGTCCGAGAGACATTGTTAACCTCGCTGATACCATTGTTGGGAGTTGTTGACTAACCCGCACCCGTGTGTTGATAGACGTTGTATCAAGTTTACTTGTTACTAACCTGATAATTGTTGACTTTTTCTTTTAAAAAAGTAACAATACCTAGGTAGTAAACTACCCGCATTGTTTCACCAATAACAAATATATATACATATATAGTATATGTGTGACTAACATAATAATGATAATTATTATTGATCATATTTTGAAAAAATATAATATCAATGACTCATCTATATTAATAAAATGAAGAGTTTGTGTGCCTGTTTGTGTCTTTATCTGTCTGTCTGTCGTGAGCATTGCGTGATATTTACCGCACGCAGATATCTGAAATGTAGATTGTCAATCTTCCTCCACGCAAATTTGGGTACACTCATTCTAAATATAACCTTCCTATTCCTTAAAATCGATAGCGCAGTTGGTATATTATATAACCGTAAAATCCGAATGGGTTAGTAAAACGCAGTGCTAAGGAAAAAAACTTTCAAAATACTCACTTGGCTCGTTTATTCTCTTTTGGGACATCTCAGTAGCGTTCGTATGATCAATATATTAGCAATTTATAATAATTTAAACAAACATCAGTGTGCACGTTTGGTTTGGTTTGTTTTGTCAGTGACGGGAAGGTCAGGATTTAATTATTTTTTTGTCCGGTTGTTCAAGGGGGTGATTTTTTCCTTAACGTTTACCCTCCGCTCCTCCACGCAAATAAGTGTGCATACATCTTATAAACTCTACCTACGCCCCTAATATAATTGAATGCAGATGTATCTGACCAGTAATAAGACGTAGCAAAGAAAAATAAGTCATTGAAAAACTAAAATTTGAACGATTGTAGGACCATCAAGGGGTCACGATTGTCACAGAGACCAAACCCTGCTAGAGGTTGGAAACCACCGCCTTAGTCATTTTGTTATCTTTAGTCACCTTCCTTGTCTGTGACCTAGGTACAGTTTGATTGTCATAGGAAACTCGTTATTCGAAAACTGCAAACTCATGTTGCCACAATAACGGGAATAAAGAAAAATATTACGATTGTTTTATATTCTCGGTCCGTTTAATTAATAATGTAGAGAGAAACTATAAAACAACCCATAAGGAAGTATTAGTGAAAGCTTTTTATAACTTTTTAGTTAGTAAAGAAACTTAAACATATTTTTATAATGCCGAATTTTAGTGACTTTTAATCAATGTTGGTGATTGAAATCAGTTTTCCTATAAATATCAGGGTATATACTTACCACTGTCTGACAAACAAACCTGGTCCCGTCGAGTGAAGAGCCCACAGAGGAACATTAAGGACACCATCACGTCAATAGTCACCTTAACGATGGTAGAAACCATTCAAAGTGGAAACTCGCCTACCGTGTAAGGGTCTGATATCCACCTACCTGGGTAACAGCTACCTCTTACGAGGCTTCTCTAGCCCATCATGTATGTGTCCTTCGAGCGTAGCCACGCACGTAAAATGTGCGCAGCGGGCATTTAGGAAACATCAACTCCTGTCATCACTGTATAGCTGGGAAAACCCTCCCTTCTTGGCCAACTTCCATGGGTGGGCTACACCCACCACAAAGAGGCAGTGGCTACTAGCAGACCCCCAGCACATTCCAGAAGGATCATCACGTATCTAGGTTCTTTATTCGAATACCGCCGATGGCATACACGCCACCAGTCACCGTATAGGAGAGCTAGATTCCCTAGACCCTTGGTAAGCCCAGAGAACGGGAAATCAAAATGCAAATAGAGCAGGTTCTCGCCTACTCAGAAATAACCGGATATTCTACAAAAACATTGCGTACAGTTCACTGTTTGATTTAATGTTACTTATTTATACAGTCTAATTTTCACAGGCAGTAACTGTACAAATATAATATTTTGTGTTAATCTTTAAATTGAAAAATTACATCTGGATACCGGAATCTAACCCTGGACCTTTGGCTTAGTGCGTCAATACTCTTACCCTTGAACTATCTAGAAATCGTCACGTGACTAGGGTCTTTCTTCACTCATATTTAAAGGAATAGTGGAGGTGCGGAGATCGCCAGCTAGATATGAGCGATCAATTTAGATCATGAGCTGTCAGATAATGGGTTCGATTCCCGTGTCCAGGTTTAATTTCTTAATTTAAATATTATGCTATTTAGATGCTGCTATAGCAATGATTTACAAAAAAAATCCAACTCACCATAATTTGTGTGGCCAAGATTGATAACATTTTACTATATTATTTGTGAATCAAATAGCCAAAGCTGTTATTTATGCTTTTTAGCGAGGATTACTTCATCTATATATCATACTCTGAAAATTGAAAACTGACACCTGGACACGGGAATCGAACCCGGTACCTTTGACTTAGTACGCCAATACTCTTACCACTGAACTATCCAGGGTTCATCTCGTGCCCATAGTCATCCTTCACTCATATTTTAAGGCAGAATCTATGATGAACGTGCGGAAATCGTCGGCTACATTATTAGTGTTGTTCTATAGGTATTGACTCAAAACTGACAGTTACAGATCGCATGACTTGACGTATGAATACGTGACAGTAGATCTAGTAGTCAAATGAGGTCCTTCCAATGAAAATTTGACCTTATAAATATTGTTATATTATTGATTGTTATCTCGGTGGTGAAACTAGCATTCATAGTTATTGGCATCTTGGACTTTCTGGTGATGAAGAACTACTAGCCACAAGTGTTCTCCCCTCCCCTAAAAATTATCTGACCGGGATTCAAACCATACCCCGCCAACGTCTCAGTTCTCTCCACCGTGAGACACATCTCCTACCTTGAGTTATCCCCCTATCTCTCTCTCTTTCTATCTTAGGAAGTGGGGGAAGAGTCGAAGCTGGCCCGAAGTTTCGAGCGTCTGCGATCCATCGTGAACAAGAAACGCCGTAACCGGGAGAGGAACCAGAATGAGAAGAACATGCGACTGGAGGAGATGGTCCGGGAGGTGATGGGCACCTCCGAGAGGAAGTCCTGCGGCGTATACACCTCCACCACCTCCCCCCGCGAGGTCATCCTCAGGATGGAGGTAGGCGCCGTCGAACATCCCCCTCATCCCCCACCTCCGTCGGGAGCGCCGGGTATCAACGCGAGGCTTAGGAACGACGAAGGCGACTTTCAGCGGAGAAGGCCGCCGCCTACGGCGAGGGTGCCTACCCCCAGACCGGAGGAGAGGAGGCCGTATTCACAGAGCGTGCAGGAGTCCTTGGACAGACACGCCAAGGAAGCGGCGGACAAGAGGTACTCGCTGGTGCTGCCCAGGGGAGCGGTGGACGGGCGTCTCGGCGCCGAGGACGGTCATCCGGTGCTGGTGAGGCAGAAGGCCGTGACGCTGCAGGACGAGGAGGAAGGGGGGAGACCCGGGGTGAGTCCTCAGCCACGGAGGGTCCCTTGGAAGCAGGATGGAGACAGGAATCTCCCCATGATCGCTCAACAGTCCAGCAGTAAAGGTGGGTTCATAATTTCATTCGGCGGTGGCGTGTGCAGGGATTTTAAATTGAGGAGACTCAGAGCTAAAGGGGAGTTTTTGGGAAAAAAGCTACGTTCACGTATTAATACATCAAGTCACGTTATCTGCTGCAGCTGTCACTTTTGATATATGTTATCAATAGCTATGATATAATAATAAAAAAATAAAGTACCCGCCTCGGTGGCGTAGTTGGCTAACGCGCTAGTCATGTTGAGCCTGACTGCTGAGGACGATGATATCGAGGTTCGAATCTCGGTCGGGTGAACTGGGGGTGGTTTTTCCTAAATGGTTTTCCACTCTCCCTCCATGCAAATACTGGTTCACTTCCTCTAAGTCAACCTTCCCAATTCCTAATCCATTAGCGTAAATAGTACTTAAAGCGTATAACCCGAATGGGTATTAAGACGCGGTGCTAATAATAAATAATAATAATAATAATGTCCTTAATCATGTTTCAGACGAGTCAAACACTGAGGAGAGCATCGAACTCGAGGTCCTGGATAAAGGTCCTGGCGAGACGGACACGATGCTGCAGAACCCGGCCCCCGAGGCGGTGGTCGGTTCTCCTAAACACCCGTGGCACGCGCTAGTGTCGTACGTGGACGAGTTGACCGTGGGTGGTAGGAGAGACTCGCAGGGCCATTACGTGGATGGAATGGGCAGCTTCCCTGGCTTCGGCTGTAACAAGCCCGTCAAAGTGCCTCAAGAATGCTTCCCTCAACACTGTTTCCAGAGGTGAGAGGGATCTCATAAATCGTTGGCAAAGGATGTAAGGTGCGGCAGAAGGGAGCGCGAGTAATTTTACAGTTTTTATAACATTACTTTTTTTTTGGCAAAAATAAATCAAATATTTCTCCAGTAGCAACATAGAGTTTAGTTTTCTGCACATGCTAAGATCAACATATCTTGAATATCTGTCAAGGGTGTCCTGGAATTTTGTCAAAACTTTTTAAATAAAAGAAAAAAGTTTTCACAAAATTCCAGAACATCCTTGACAGATATTCAAAATCTGTTGATATTAGCATGTGCAGAAAACTAAACTCTGTGTTGCTACTGGAGAAATATTTGATTTATTTTTGCCAAACAATTTCAATTCTATAAAAACTGTAAAAAAATATTTGCGCTCCCTTCTGCCGATACAAATCCTAAGATTTGTGAAGTGAAATAATAGGTCTGTCTATATTTCGTTGTAAAATAGGGTTTCCAAAATTTTCTAGGGCAAACCAGGACCAAAAAAAATTAGTATTACAATCCTATTTCAATTTTTACGATATATAAAATAAATGCCTTATATTACAAAAAAGAAAACAGTATTAATAATTTAATAAGAAAGAAAGACAAGCAAAAGTTAAAAGCTTACTCATATTTTCGACAAGATGTTGCCTCCATCTTGCACTAACTGTGACCCCTCCCCCCCCCCAACACCCCCCCCCCCCCCCCCA
>CABFOW010003233.1:36530-59012 GCA_902141385.1 Timema californicum
AATAAATTACATCATTCCACTCATAAAGCTACATTCTACTGTCCTATACCAGCTATTCTTCGTTTCTGGACATTGAGGTCTTAATAATCAGCCAAAATAATGTATTTTATTCTGACTTTTTTAGAATGGAAAATTCTAACTTACTTAAGTATATTTTAAAGGTTATATAATATGACTATGTAATGGGTCATACAAAGTAGTTTTTTGTTCATAACAGTAAATATAAAACTCATGTAGGTAGGTGTAATGATAAAGGTTTTGACTAAATTTCACATAAGCTCAATATCATATTGGAATCATCTCAGATGCCTATTTACCTTTACACTACCTAAGCAGAGAGGATCAAGATGATACTTTGGAAAAAAAATCAATTTTGTGCTCTATTAACAGTAAAAATCAGAGCTGATCATATTGGCTTGTGGCACTATCCACAGTAAAAAATCAGAGCTGATCATATCGGTTTGTGGCACTATCCACAGTACAAAGCGAAGCCTATCCTATTGGCTTGTGGCACTATCCACAGTACAAAGCGAAGCCTATCCTATTGGCTTGTGGCACTATCCACAGTAAAAAATCAGAGCTGATCATATCGGCTTGTGGCACTATCCACAGTACAAAGCGAAGCCTATCCTATTGGCTTGTGGTACTATCCACAGTAAAAAAGCAGAGCTGATCATATCGGCTTGTGGCACTATCCACAGTACAAAGTGAAGCCTATCCTATTGGCTTGTGGTACTATCCACAGTAAAAAAGTAGAGCCGATCAGATCGTCTTGTGGCACTATCCACAGTATCAGATCAGCTCATGGCACTAAAAAGAGTCAATAAATAAAAAATGTTATTGCTTCACTATATTTTTTTCTGGAACCATTTCAGGTGCACCTGCTGCGACCGATGTCTTGAGACAAAATGTGGCCGGAAGTGGATGGTCATAAGGACAAGTGTGCTCTCTGTGGTGGACACCCCCATGTTTGAATGGTTTATCCTGGTGCTTATATTCGCGTCGAGCATCACGTTGTGCTTCGAGGACATCTACCTGGACGACAATCCTTTCCTCAAGAACATACTCTATTGGACCAACCTGACGTTTTGTGTAGTTTTTAGCGTAGAGATGCTGCTCAAATGGTTGGCGCTGGGGTTTTGGAAATACTTCACCAGCTTCTGGACCATTCTAGACTTCATCATCGTGTTTGTAAGTATAAGCCTACCTACAGTATCCCCATGGCTTCTTTGGTGCTGACTGAAAGCTTTAAAAAGTTACCAGACCAAATTACGTATCCCTACGCCGAACCAGATGATCTGCAAAAACATTTGTTTGTCAGCTGTCACTTCTGACAGTCAAAGTTAGGTATATACCTAAATTATGACTGTCAAAATTCAGCTGTGAGCTGTCAGTCGGCACCAAAGACGCCATGGGGCTACTGTAGTGTACATCGAGTCTTATATAAGTAAGACATCACATATTAAATATTGAGATTCAAAGATAATAAATAGCATGGCAAAATCATACACACTTTTTAATTTATATTATTATTATTATTATTATTATTATTATTATTAGCACCGCGTCTTACCATCCGTTCGGGTTATACGCCCTTTCAATAATGTGTAATGGTAGGGTGATTGTGAGATGAAATGAAGGAGCTACAGTTTAACGTGAGATCCGAACCACAGTGGAGGCCTGGCATTCCACACATTCACAAGATGTCTTGTCAGAGGTGAAGGAAGGGTTTGCTAATCAGATAAATATTTGTCAGGACTGAGGTTTGAACCCCGACACCTTACCCCTAGACCACTAGGTCACCTTTTCATTTATAAAATTCTGGTCCCGGCACATCATTGATTATGATATTTACTATCTCTTCTTGCCCCTTGCTCATCTTCCTTGTTGACAACTTGTTTTGAATGAGTAAACAATTGATTTACTATTGATAGTTTTGGTTTTGTAAATAAGAGCCTTTTTTCATTAACATTTAGTACAAGACAATTAGGTGTAATATAATTGGAACTTTAGAACCGGAAAACTTTGTTTTCAGAAAAGTAAAATGGAACAATGCATTTAACTTAAGAGAAATCATTGGTACAGTAGCCCCATGGCTTCTTTGGTGTTGACTGACAGCTGACGGCTTTGAAAAGTTACCAGACCAAATTATGTATCCCTACGCCAAACCATATGATTTGCAAAAACATGTGTTTAGCAGCTGTCACTTCTGACTGTCAAAATTTTGGTATATACCTAGATGTTGTCAGCTGTGAGCTGTCAGTCAGCACCAAAGAAGTCATGGGTCTACTGTACTAATAACACTAATGTGTTAGGAATGAGTAAGGTTGAATTTAAAGGAGTTGTACCTATATTTGTGTGGAGGGAGAGTGTGAAACCATTTAGAGAAAAAGACCCCCTCAAGTTCACCCTACCGGGATTATAACATCATTCTCTCCATCATCAGAGGTATATTCTGTTTCTAGAGTGACACCTTAGACCATGTGCTCACCGAAGCGGATTACCCAGGCTCTTAACTTGTCGATTTGTTTCAGGTATCTGTGTTTAGTCTTCTGATAGAGGAGAATGAAAATCTCAAAGTTCTCCGCTCACTGAGAACTCTAAGGGCGTTAAGGCCTCTAAGGGCAATATCCAGATGGCAAGGGATGAGGGTAAGTGCCCCTGATATTTGTTCAAGACCAGTGTTTCTCAAATTGTGGTATGCGGCTGCCAATCAAGTGGTTGGCAAAATCCCAGAAACTTTGGTAATAATAATGATAATAAATATTAAACAACGTTGATCACTTATAATACAATTTTTTTAAATGCAAACGATTAAATATGAAAAATATTCTTCCCTCGCTAGACACAAGTTACATAGAAAAAGACATATGTACCAACCTTAAGTCAACCAATCTGAATAATTATTTATCAAAAATATATTATGTTTAGAATGTTAAACATAATCATACAAATATTTCTTACTAATTCATTTTAATTATATGATTTTTTTTCAACATTAAATTTAATGGATTGTTTTTTTGTTTGTTTTTTGTCTTGTATTTAAAGTCCTAAAGTGGAGTTGCTTCAAAATATTATTTTTTTACCCTCGTGCTTTTCATCCCCCCTCAACTCTCAGAGCCCAATGGTCCCCCAATTTGTATGACTTCCATTTGATGGTCCTTCATCCTGAAAACTTTGAGAAACAAGACTCTGGACTATGGATCAGATACAAGAGTGATTCTAGTGGGAATTTGCCTTCTTAATACACCAACACCTACCATTAACTATAAATTAAATGAATAATTATAATACAACTGCTAAGGGGTGGAAGGAAACGCGTTCCAATCTTTGTATTTTTACAGTTTTATATTTAGAATAAAAACTTTTTTGGTTAAAATAAATAAAATATTGCTTCAGTAGATATTTTTTTTCTTACATCCCTTACTGTTTCCAGCCTGTGGTCAGTTTTTTTTATTCAAGCCATATATTTTCCACTACCTGTTTGCTAGGTCTGTCGTAGCAGCATATGCCTTATAATTTAACTTAATACTAGGACAGGCACAACATCCAGTCCCCGTTCATTAATTCATCCCCGTGAAAGGGTAAACCCATATTTCAACAATGATAAATTTTTCAGTCATGCCGGGAATTAAGTTGGGGACCCTCATCTCAGTATTATTATTATTATTATTATTAGCACCGAGTCTTACTAGCCGTTCGGGTTATACGCACTTACGCTAATGTGTAATGGTAGGGTGATTGTGAGATGAAATGGAGGACCTACAGTTTAACGTGCAATCCGAACCACGGTGGAGGCTTGGTATTCCACACATTCACAAGATGTCTTGTCAGAGGTGAAGGAAGGGCTTGGTAATCAGATAAATCTGTGCCGGGACCGAGGATTGAACCCCGGCCGCCAGCATAGAAGTCTGACACCTTACCCCTAGACCGCCAGGTCACCGACCTCATCTCAGTAGACAGACACGCTAATCGATCTAGCTAAGGTATCAGATTCTTAAGTAGATAGGTTTAGAAATGCTACCACCATCTTGCCAGCTGTTTTATAGTTGTCGGAGCTCAGTGCGATTTGGATAGAAACTTTTTAAATAAAGATAAAAAATTACTGTCCGAAATCTTTGATGCCCATGACAAATAAAAAATAAATTTTGTGATTTTTATGTGTAGAAAAATTATTTTTAGAAAATAGGGATTTTTTTTGTTCCCAATGGTAATTCTTTATTCTGAATCCCTTTTTATTTGCAAAACAAAAGAAATTTCGTTTTTATACAATAGTGGCAACACTGTTTGAATTTTCCTTGGCCTCTTAATAGCGGTTCTATGTTCCGATGTTGTTTGGGAATGTTTTGTTTCCAGTGTTGGTGTTGTGTTCTAGATAGTGGTGAACGCGTTGATGTACGCGATCCCCTCCATCTTCAACGTCCTTCTGGTGTGCCTGGTGTTCTGGCTCATCTTCTCCATCATGGGGGTACAGTTCTTCGGCGGCAAGTTCTTCAAGTGTGTGGATGAAGAAGGGGAACTGCTACCCATAGAGGTGAGCGATTCATAAAAAAAACTGTTTTTTAAAACACAGTATTATATATAATTTATCATATAGTCTAATATAGTTAGGGACGAATTTTTCAAAAATCTTTTATCAGTAAGCTACACTTAACTTGAGGGTTAAAATCAAAATCAAGCGGTATCTGTAGAAGTGTCTCTCAGGTTAGCATAAATACATTGAGTCCCTTATATACTGTGTTATCTGTTGCTAGGAGAAACAGGATAAGGAATTAAATAATCCGGGAAAGAGTGGGGAGTACATGAGATATTAGAGGAAGCAAGGCTGAGATGGTATGGACATATAATGAGGATGTTGGAGTACATGAGATAGTAGAGGAAGCAAGGCTGAGATGGTATGGTCATGTAATGAGGATGTTGGAGTACATGAGATAGTAGAGGAAGCAAGACTGAGATGGTATGGACATGTAATGAGGATGTTGGAGTACATGAGATAGTAGAGGAAGCAAGACTGAGATGGTATGGACATGTAATGAGGATGTTGGAGTACATGAGATAGTAGAGGAAGCAAGACTGAGATGGTATGGACATGTAATGAGGATGTTGGAGTACATGAGATAGTAGAGGAAGCAAGACTGAGATGGTATGGACATGTAATGAGGATGTTGGAGTACATGAGATAGTAGAGGAAGCAAGACTGAGATGGTATGGACATGTAATGAGGATGTTGGAGTACATGAGATAGTAGAGGAAGCAAGACTGAGATGGTATGGACATGTAATGAGGATGTTGGAGTACATGAGATAGTAGAGGAAGCAAGACTGAGATGGTATGGACATGTAATGAGGATGTTGGAGTACATGAGATAGTAGAGGAAGCAAGACTGAGATGGTATGGACATGTAATGAGGATGTTGGAGTACATGAGATAGTAGAGGAAGCAAGACTGAGATGGTATGGACATGTAATGAGGATGTTGGAGTACATGAGATAGTAGAGGAAGCAAGACTGAGATGGTATGGACATGTAATGAGGATGTTGGAGTACATGAGATAGTAGAGGAAGCAAGACTGAGATGGTATGGACATGTAATGAGGATGTTGGAGTACATGAGATAGTAGAGGAAGCAAGACTGAGATGGTATGGACATGTAATGAGGATGTTGGAGTACATGAGATAGTAGAGGAAGCAAGACTGAGATGGTATGGACATGTAATGAGGATGTTGGAGTACATGAGATAGTAGAGGAAGCAAGACTGAGATGGTATGGGCATGTAATGAGGATGTTAGAGTACATGAGACAGTAGAGGAAGCAAGACTGAGATGGTATGGGCAAGTAATGAGGATGTTGGAGTACATGAGATAGTAGAGGAAGCAAGGCTGTGATGGTATGGGCAAGTAATGAGGATGTTGGAGTCCATGGGATAATAGATGAAGCAATACTGAGATGGTATGGGCATGTAATGAGGATGTTGGAGTCCATGGGATAATAGAGGAAGCAAGGCTGTGATGGTATGGTCATGTAATGAGGATCGAGAAGGAAAGAATGCCAAAGGGAACTAACGATATGAAGTATGTAGGGAAAAGACCACAAAGGAGGCCAAGAAAGAGATGGGAGGAGCAGATAAAAGAAAGTGTGCAAGTGAAAGAAGAAGGATGGAATCAATTAAAGGAGGTAAAATGCTGTAAGAATAGAGGAAGATTAAATTGGCGACCCAATTTTCATAGGAAGGTTTTTTTCTGACAGTATAGTAGCTACTTTATGTATTTTCACATATTAATACATTAATTCATATGATATACAACTGTAACTTTTGATAAATAATTAAATATTATCAATACCTATAAAATAACAGTGCTAGAAAATATAAAATAACAATAATAGTAAAATGTTATCAATGTTTGGTGAAAAAAAATGTGTTTCTATTTTCTAATGGCACTTTTTAAGAAAGGACTGCAGATGATATGTTTATCTAATCAAAAGTCACATTTTAACCAAAATTGTTATCAGAAATAAAGAATTGGTTCCCATAAAACCCTCTCCACAAATTATATCTTATCTATGACATTGGTATTAATGCACATAATTAAATTACAGTAAAACCCTTTTAGTTCGAACCCCAATAGTCCAAAATTCCTGATAACCCGAACATACTTTTTGGAAAACAACAAAATAAAATTAAGTCAATGAAATATATTTTATTGGTTAAAAAGCTCAAAGTCAAAAGATAATTGTAAAAAAACTGTGATATTTGATAGTAAATGCTTAGTATTTAGATGTTGTAGTCAACACATTGTGTTTTTCTGTAACTAAAAATAATTACAGTACATATTACATGTGTTATACATCGGTTAAATAAATTAAATCGTGATTAAACTCAGTCAAATGTAATTTAACATTTTTTTTAAATACTGGATCGTTGTTTTATCACGCTTGAATCCAAATTTTCGTTAATTCTAACAAGCTTCGGTCCCAATTAGTTTGGATTAATAAGGTTCTCGTATATGTATTTCTATGTTTCAGGAAGTTGATAATATGGAAGAATGTCTTTTCCAGAACTACACTTGGATAAATTCTAAAATTTCTTTCGATAATGTGGGAAACGCTTACCTCGCATTATTTCAAGTAGTAAGTAGATGCATCGATAAAAATTAAGGATACAAGAGAACGCGAGCTATAACTGCACCTACAACCTTTGGATTAATTTGAACATTTTTACTTTTTTTTGTTTTAGAAAAAAATAGTATATTTTCTGAAATTAACCATTCATGTTTCTAAATAAAAAAATATTATTAGAGACCTTCAATAATATTTTAAGTGTTAGATAAAAATATTTCAGGATTTTATTTAAGTTTTATGACTTTGTTAGTAAGATTTCATAAAAAAAAAGTAATAAAGGGGTTAATATATTTATGATAATGCGTTGGAAACTTTTTAACAATATTTGTACAAAAATAATAAAGTGTCAGTTTCAGAAAGCACAAAGATTTAAAACAAAACAAAAAATTCAATATAAACGTTAAAATTAAAATCAAAAGTAGTAGTTGTAGCATTAAGGCCAGTATTTTAAAGTTTATATATATAAAATAATTGGACACTCTAAATAAAATATTGTTCCACTAGAAAGATACAGTTTAATTTGATACATAAAGCAATCTTAACAATTCTCGAATACCTATCGTGAACATTATGAAATTTGATGTAAACTTCTTTTTTTATTTCATTTTAAAAGTTTTTCATCAATTTTCATTATGCTCGAGACAGAAATTGTAGAAATTATACTATTACGAAATGTAGAAAATTAAACCAAACTTATCTAACGAGAAAATATTTATTTACTTTATCAAAAATGATATTTTTTTTAATAAAAACTGCAAAATTACTATTCTAAATTCTTAACTCGCATTCCCTTATATCCCACCATTTATTTGTGTTTGTCCTGTATGTTATTCCTTTTATAAATGTTCTTAACTAAGTGTTCCATCATTATCTACAAATTTACTTTTTCTTCCTTTTGGATATCTCTTAGGAAGTAGCGTTGAGCATTTCACACTATATCCTGATGCGTTCCGGAAGAATTAAACGGTGGCCTGGTGGTCTAGGGGTAAGGTGTCAGACTTCTATGCTAGCGGCCGTGGTTCAATCCTCGGTCCCGGCAAAGATTTATCTGATTACCAAACCCTTCCTTCACCTCTGACAAGACATCTTGTGAATGTGAGGAATGCCAGGTCTCCACCGTGGTTCGGATTCCACGTTAAACTGTAGGTCATCCATTTCATCTCACAATCACCCTACCATTACACATTAGCATAGGTGCGTATAACCCGAACGGGTAGTAAGACGCGGTGCTAATAATAATAATAATAATAATAATAATAATAATAAAAAGAAGAAGAATTAAATCTAGGTCAGGGAATTGGGTGGTAACAATGATTTTCTTCAAGAGGCAGCCATTACCTCTTCGTCAAATGGCATCAGTGAAAATTGTGAACTGTGTTCCTTCCCTTTTATATATTTTCAACCCACCCTTACTGTATCTTCTTCCAAATGTAAAACAATCCGAACTTGAATGTAATTTATAGAACTAAATAATTGTTGCATGTGTGAGACCCTCTTTGTTTTGCCCCCACTAACTGCCTCATCAATAGCGCCTGGATTCTGATGACACGTCAACTATTTGTTTTGATTCATCACCTACAATTCTCATAAGTACAGAAACTCTGTTCATGACCCCCTTGCTGTAGAAATATATATTTTATAAGTCATTTTTTTTATCATTTTGTAGGTATGGGTTAAACTATCTTGGTAGGTGTCATTTTTGAATCAATCTCAGGATTTCTTGGGTCATTTTAAGGGATTTATGTTGAATAAGTATATTTTAAAATGTTATTGATATTTTATCAATGAATAAATACTCTAATTAAAAAAAATTTCAGCACATAGTTGTCGAAATGAGAAGATAATGTTGTCAATTTCCTTGTATCCTCTTAAGGATCATTCTTTACTCATAATTTAAAGCTGAGTTGATTTATTAACGTAATTAATTATTGTAAGATTCTGTAGTTCTATGTTCTAAGGTGTTGCTCTCGCAGTAGACTAGACTGCTGATGACGGGGAGATTGAGGTTTGAATCCTGGTTGGGTGTACTGAGGGTGGTTTTTCCACAATGGTTTTCCACTTTTCCTCTTGTGCAAATGCGGGTACACTTTCTTAAATATAACTTCTTACATCCCTTAAACCATTAGCGTAAATACCAAATGGGTAGCAAGAGATGTAGAAATAAAAACTATATTCTAAACTTTGAGACCAAATGAAATATCTAAACTAACTAACCCACATAGAATCACCAGTCTTAGAAATGTTGGCACAAACAACCCGAAGTTGTTTATTATAGTTGAAAAGGCTTGAATCCCTTGAATCCCTTGAATCCTATGGTATTCCAGAGGATTATGATTTGTAAAAATCTCAACAAAAAATCATTTTTCTATACTATTATGAAGACCTTGACTTGATATAACAATTATAATGAATCGGTAAAAGGAATTTTGAATTTTGTAGATGAGAGATTAACAAAATCTCAACAAGGACAACATAATATTAATATAATTTATTTAGTGAAAGTTTTTTTTATGACATAATATACAATTAAAAACATAATATTATATGTCGATGGCAACAAACCTTGGACAACTTTTTATAAATTCGATTTTAAATCTTTTCATTCTAAATAAAATTGTACATTTTTAAAGATTCAAATTTGTATTCAAGATTTGAAAGAAAAATTCATTATTTTGATTTGAGAACTAAAGGATTTGATCCATCTCTCTTTTGATAAAATTAATGAGAGTGTAAAGAAAATTTTCTGACGCCTTATGTATATGTTTAAATCAAACGGGCACCAATATGAGGCAAAAAATTAAGAAAAGAAAATATCGATTTGATTGATTGGAAAGCATATTCAAAGGCTGTTTTATCTGCAACCCGAAATAGTTTTCTCTCTAACGGCAATGTTTATCCTATTTATAAAAATTCTAACAATAAGTTGGACCAATGGCTAAGTGATTTTATAAGCACAGTAATTGTTTAAAAATAGGACAAAAGTAGAGAAAAAGTATAAACTATTAAATGCAAATTTATTGAAGGAAGCCAACCTGGGGAAAGAGGAAAATTTTTATGTAATAATCTAAAGCACAAAGGTGACATCTTTCTTTCTTTTATAGTAGAAGTAATCGGACACACACACACATTTAAACACAAATTTATGCACAATAGAGTAATATTTTGGCAGTGTCGCCTTTATAAAACTAAAAATAAAAGAGGGAATAAACTTTACACGAACACTAAACTACTCT
This sequence comes from Timema californicum, assembly GCA_902141385.1. Taxonomy (NCBI): domain Eukaryota; kingdom Metazoa; phylum Arthropoda; class Insecta; order Phasmatodea; family Timematidae; genus Timema; species Timema californicum. The sequence continues at coordinate 46,883 of CABFOW010003233.1, forward strand.
ATTTTGAATTCAAAAATAAATTGTTAGAAAAAGTTTAATAAACTCTTGTGGAAATAAAAATAATAATAAAAATTCCACCTCTACAACAGTTTACGAAGGTGTCTCTAACACTTTATTTTTGAATTAAAAATAGAGTAGTGTAGTGTTTGTACAAAGGTTATTCCTATTCCATCATCTTATTTTGATTGATAAAGGCATTGCTGCAGAAAAACATAATCTATTATGTTTAAATTTGTGTCAAAATGTGTGTGTGACCACTTCTACTATAGAAGAGGTGACCTGGCGGTCTAGGGGTGAGGTGTCAGACTTCTGTGCTGGCGGCCGGGGTTCAATACTCGGTCCCGGCACAGATTTATCTGATTACCAAACCCTTCCTTCACCTCTGACAAGACATCTTGTGAATGTGGGGAATGACCAGTCCTCCACCATGGTTCGGATCCCACGTTAAACTGTAGGTCCTCCATTTCATCTCACAATCACCCTACCATTACACATTAGCGTTAGTGCGTATAACCCGAACGGGTAGTAAGACACGGTGATAATAATAATAATAATAATAATAATAATAATATAGAAGACAGAAGAAAGGAAGAAGATGTCACCTTTGTGCATTGGATTCTTCCCACATTTTTCCTCTTTCCCTAGGTGGGCCTTCTTAAATAAATTTACAATTATTAATCAATTCCTCCTTTTTATTTAGTTGTATTAATTTCCATGATTATAAAAATCCGACACCTTAGCTCATTTCGGTAATGTGTCTGCCTACTGAGATAAGGATCTCGGCATGGCCGAAAAATTACCATTGGTGAAATATGGGTTTGCCCTCTCACATTGATAAATTAACGGTCGAGGGACTGGATGTTGTGCTTGTCCTAGTCTATAAGTAAAAATTAAAGGCATATCAAGCTACGACAGGCCATCAAGCCGGTAGTAGGAAATATATGGCTTGAACAAAACAAACCGACCATAAGCTGGAAACGGTAACGGATGTAAAGTAATTATTTAACCAAAATGTGATTTTTCTCTTATGGTTTGAATATTCCCCGGTGTAGGCAACATTTGAAGGCTGGATGGAGGTGATGGCGGATGCGGTGGATGCCAGAGGCGTGGATCTGCAGCCACAGAGGGAGGCTAATCTCTACGCTTACATTTACTTTGTCATCTTCATCGTGTGCGGCTCGTTCTTCACGTTGAACCTCTTCATCGGTGTCATCATCGACAACTTCAACATGCTCAAAAAGAAGGTGTGTCAAACTTGTGCGCCGGATCTATGATTCCGTATGGACCTTTTGATGAGACAACACATATTATTGCATTATTTTATACAATTGTTGTAAAAAAAAATACACAATATGTAATTAAGAATTACCCGCCTCGGTGACGTAGTTGGCTAACGCACTTGTCGTGTTGAGCTCGACTGCCGAGGACGGGGAGATCGAGGTTCAAATCTTGGTCGGGTGGACTGGGGTGGTTTTTCCTAAATGGTTTTCCACTCTCCCTCCACGCAAATGCGGGTTCACTTCCTCTAATTCAACCTTCATAATTCCTAATCCATTAGAGTAATTAGTACTTAAAGCGTATAACCCGAACGGGTAGTAAGACGCGGTGCTAAATATTAATTATCATTAATTAATTAATTAATTAAGAATTATTTAGGAAACATCTGAAAGTGAGAGCTGGTGTACCAAAATTTTAGTTTTTTACTCACAATAAGAAGTGTAGTTTGAAAGAGAAGCCAATAGGTCAGCGGTTTCCAAACTGTGTTATGTGTACCACCAGTGGTACACACAATTATTACCAGTGGTACTCCCTGAGAAGCCATGCTAAAAAGTTATATTAAAGTCGTTAAAAGATGGGGCATCAACATATTTTATAGATATACTAGGACCAAGTCAAGCCAAACGTAAAATAGGTTAGAACAGTGTTTGGAAGGGTGGCAACATTGATTCAAGCTTAGATGGCCGGTCCAAATTACTGAAATTGTTTGGGTAGTACGCGATTCAAAATGTTTTTGAAACCTCTGAAATAGGTCATTGTGAAAGAAGTGTGTTATGTTGAGAGGATGAGTATGGATCAAATGACGAAGTAAATATATGAAGGTAGAGTGTGTGGATCAAAAGGAAGGGGTAGGCCATGTAAGACGTGGCTAAATGTTGTAGATAAATGTCTGAAAAGGAGAAATATTAATAGTTTTAAGAATAAAATAGCATGTATGACTCAGTGTATGGATGGTGTTGAAGAAAACTGAGTATGCAAGGAAAAGGAAGTGTGGAGAAAGTTATTGAGAATGGATTGTCTTGTGAACTGTATGTACAGTTTCTTGTCTACCCTGTAGAGGTGTGTGTGTGTTTGTGTGGGGGGTTTTCTTGTGTTTTTGTAATCTTTTTTACTTATGCTGCATCCGGGGTTCAATCCTCGGTCCCGGACAGATTTATCTGATTACCAAACCCTTCCTTCACCTCTGACAAGACATCTTGTGAATGTGGGGAATGCCAGGCCTCCACCGTGGTTCGGATTCCACGTTAAACTGTAGGTCCTCCATTTAATCTCACAATCACCCTACCATTACACATNCAATCGCCCTACCATTACACATTAGCGTAAGTGCGTATAACCCGAACGGGTAGTAAGACGCGGCGCTAGTAATAATAATAATTACTTATGCTTTGTGTGTATTGACTCTTAATTAGTAAATATTGAGTCCAGATTTTTATGTATTGACTGTTTTGTGTATATTTCCCCGTGTTTTGTGCATATCGCATATTGTGTATCTCGATTTCTCTTTGTGTATAATTAACCCCCAACTTTGTGTCTATTATTGACCCTTGATTTGTTTATACTGACTGTGGCTCATGTCCATGAATATGTCTCGAGCTGACTGTTGCTCGTGTCCCTGTTTCAGTACGAAGGGGGGGTGCTGGAGATGTTTCTCACCGAGAGTCAGAAGCACTACTACACCGCCATGAAGAAGCTGGGCAGGAAAAAGCCCCAAAAGGTCATCAAGAGGCCAATCAACCAGTTCTTGGCAATGTTCTACGACCTTTCCAACTCTAGAAGGTACTTTGGGGAATACTCGCTTCAGTGGCCGAATGGTCTAAGGTTTCACTCTCCTAACCATGACGATGATATCAAGGTTCAAATCCTGGTCTGGTCTATTAAGGGTGATTTTTTCCTAAATGGTTTCCCACTTTCCTTACACGCGAATGCCGGTAGATTACCTCTAAATTGCTTCCTTATTCACCACTACTTCACTAAATCAATTACCATGTTTGCAGATGACCTGAATAGTAAGATGGGGTGATAAAAAAAATACTTAAAAAATTTCATATTTCTTTCTTAATTTATGTTTATAATTCATTCCTCATTAATAAAATTTACAACTACGGTTGTACATATAGGCATTTCTCTCATCAAGCCCGAATCGAGTCTGGATGAAAATATCCCTAGCTTTAGTCGAGTATTGAATATTATAGAGCAATATTTGTACTAAAATTATTACCAGTTGCGGCCGGGGTTCAATCCTCGGTCCCGGCACAGATTTATCTGATTACCAAACCCCTTCCTTCACCTCTGACAAGACATCTTGAGGCCTCCACCGTGGTTCGGATCCCACGTTAAACTGTAGGTCCTCCATTTCATCTCACCATCACCCTACCATTACACGTTAGCCTAAGTGCGTATAACCCGAACGGGTAGTAAGACGCGGTGCTAATATAAATAATAATAATAATAATAATATTACCAGTTGATTTTCTATGAAAGGTCTATGCATAAATGCGCAAATAATGCACATATATGCACAAATAATAATGAACTTGTCAGATGTATAAACTATCTTCGGTGGCATGTCTGTCTACTGTGTTAAGTGTCCCGATTTTGATTCCTGGCATGGCCGAAAAGTTTATTATTAATTAAATTGGAGCTTCCCGTTTAACAGTGATGAATCGACATCTTGTGAGCTAGGTGTTGCGTCTATTCTAGATTTAAGTTGGTTTTAAAGCCAGATAGATTATCACTTGTTTAAGAAAGTGGATGTTAAATACCTACAATTTAAAATTTGTTTAAAATCTGTGAGCACTCATATTCATAATTTTAACTAAATTTTATATAGCTGTCTGTATGAGCTACTTTTATTTCTTTTTTTCTTTGCTTTGAAACCACCATCATCATCATCAGCAACTGTTCCCAACATGTACCAGGGTCACTCTAGTAAATTGCCTCCATCTTCCTCTGACTTTCTGCTATATGCTCCTCCCATCTCTTTCTTGGCCTAAGTTTCTGTCTTTTCACTACATACTTCTTTTCCAATATTTTCTTCGGCGTCCTTTCTTTGTCCATCCTCATTACATGCCCATACCATCTCAGTCTTGCTCCCTCTTCTATCTCATTTACTCCAACATCCTCATTACATGCTCATAACATCTCAGTCTTGCTCCCTCTACTATCTCATTTACTCCAACATCCTCATTACATCTCATAACATCTCAGTCTTGCTCCCTCTACTATCTCATTTACTCCAACATCCTCATTACATCTCAGTCTTGCTTCCTCTACTATCTCATGTACTCCAACATCCTCATTACATGACCATACCATCTCAGCCTTGCTTCCTACTACTATCCCATGTACTCCAACATCCCCATTACATGACCATACCATCTCAGCCTTGCTTCCTCTACTATCTCATGTACTCCAACATCCCCATTACATGACTATACCATCTCAGTCTTGCTTCCTCTACTAACTCATATACTCCCTGTACCCCAATTCTTTCCTGGATAACTTCATTCTTAATCTTGTTTCTCCTCAGGACAGCTAACATGCTTTTCACAAACTTCATTACCATGATCTTCACTTCCCTTGTCTCCCTTGTGTTCCAATTTCAATGTTTCTGACGCACATGGGATAGGGGGTACAACTTACGCCCTACAAAACACTTACTTACACTTAAAGGGCATTTCTATACTCATAGGATAGATACTACATATTATTTTTTCTATTTTTCAGATTTGAAATTGCCATTTTCGTCCTTATATTCCTGAACATGTTGACCATGGGAATAGAGCATTTCAATCAAGCTCATGCCATTTTCTTTATACTAGAGGTCAGCAACGCTTTCTTCACTACAGTTTTTGGTTTAGGTATGTATTTTGTCAAAAAAAATATTAGATATTTGTATGCTAGGGAGAATTACTTGTGTCCACATTACTCAAATATTACAACCTTGTGTATATACATTATATAGTTTTGAAATTTAAAAAAAAACTATTCCACAAAGGTGGGCAACCAATGTTTCTTGTCTGATTTGTCGATGATAAATGAAGATTGGGATTCAAATCATGATAGGCTTTATTCAGGTGGGATTGTTTCTTTCAAAAAAACTAATTTCCCTTCTCCTTAAACTTAAATGAGGATACATTTTTCCTTAGTTATACCTTCCTTATCCTTACCTCATCAGTATATACCTTATATTGCCACTAATATTTCTAATATCTAATAAATAAAAACTCTGAAATTTTGTGAGATGTGTTTCACTGAACTTTTACTGATGCATTAAAATTAATTTCATAATATTTTTAAAAGTGTATTTTACACATGCGAAATGAACATAAAATCTCATCGTAAAATCAACAATTTTGCCTTTCTATATGCAAATTATGGTTGATTAGGCCAATTTGGATGAGAGTTAATTATATAAAAACTATACATATACCTACTTTTATTAAGTAGCATGGTTTTCCACTCTCCCTCCACGCAAATGCGGGTTCACTTCCTCTAATTTAACCTTACCAATTCCTAATCCATTATAGTAATTAGTACTTAAAGCGTATAACCCGAACTGGTAGTAAGATGCGGTGCTAAATAAATAAATATTAAGTAGTAAGTGTTATCTTCATTAGAATTTTTTTTTTGCATGAAATTACCAGAAAAATATTATTCCAAGTGCACAATTACAAATTGTATTCTTAATATTCATGTAACCAACCAAAGTACTTATTCTAAAAACAAAATTATTTTCTCCATCTAAAGACTTTTTGTAAATAAGTAAAATATGTGTTGGATTTGTATTTTATGACAGTCATATTGAAAATAATGTATCTGTAATTTATATATACGTGGCACTATACATCTTAAATCTGAGGCATTTTTTAAATAATGCCACTGAAAATAGGCATTCTATTTACTAACCTTTACAAAATGAACTTGTTGTGTAATTGTCTGATATATGTGAAGGTACATTGAATGAATTTATTATTGTAACTTTGTCTGATATATGCAGAATTAAACTGAATGAACTTGTAAGTGTAACTCTGTCTGATGTCTGCAGAATTAAACTGAATAAACTTGTAACTGTAACTCTGTCTGATGTCTGCAGAATTAAACTGAATGAACTTGTAACTGTAACTCTGTCTGATGTCTGCAGAATTAAACTGAATGAACTTGTAACTGTAACTCTGTCTGATCTTTGCAGAATTAAAATGAATGAACTTGTAACTGTAACTATTTTTGATATCTTCAGAATTAAACTGAATGAACTTGTAACTGTAACTCTGTCTGATCTTTGAAGAATTAAACTGAATGAACTTGTAATTGTAGCTCTGTCTGATCTCCTCAAAGATAAACTGAATGAACTTGTAATTCTAACTCTGTCTGATGTATGCAGAATTGAACTTAATGAATTTGTAATTGTAACTTTGTCTGATCTTTGCAAAATTAAACTGAATGAACTTGTAGCTGTAACTTTGTCTGATTTTTGCAGAATTAAACTGAATGAACTTGTAATTGTAGCTCTGTCTGATGTCTGCAGAATTAAACTGAATGAACTTGTAATTGTAGCTCTGTCTCATCTCTGCAGAATTAAACTGAATGAACCTGTAACTGTAACTCTGTCTGATGTCTGCAGAATTGAACTGGATGAATTTGTAATTGTAACTCTGTCTGATCTCTGCAGAATTAAGCTGAATGAACTTATAATTGTAGCTCTGTCTGATCTCTGCAGAATTAAACTGAATGAACTTGTAACTGTAACTCTGTCTGATGTCTGCAGAATTAAACTGAATGAACTTGTAACTGTAACTCTGTCTGATCTCTGCAGAATTAAACTGAATGAATTTGTAATTGTAACTCTGTCTAATCTTTGCAAAATTAAACTGAATGAACTTGTAATTGTAACCTTGTCTGATCTCTGCAGAAGCTCTGGTGAAGATCATTGGCTTGAGGCACCACTACTTTACGGTCCCGTGGAACATGTTCGACTTCCTGTTAGTCATGGCTTCGATACTCGGAATTTTAATGGAGGATATCATGATTGACTTCCCAGTGTCGCCAACCTTACTGCGTGTCGTCAGAGTCTTCCGGATTGGGCGAATACTCAGGCTCATTAAGGCAAGTGTGTCCTTAGACTTTTTGAATCCTTAAAATATATATATATAAATAATGTATTTGGAATAAGGTACAAGAAAGGTTGATGGAAACATATAAAGGGGATGAACACAATATGGCTTTTACAATGAAAGGAAGAAAACAATTCCCACTTTACATTGCCGCCAATGGACAAAGATGTAATGGTTGCCTCTTAAATAAAATTGATCGTCACCGCCCAATCCCCCAACCTAGGTTTCATTCTATCGGAACTAATCAGAAAGGAGTGTGAAACGCACAACACAAGTTCCTAAAAGATGAAACCAGAGCTAAAAAGATATATAGTATCCAGAAAAAAATTCAGATTCAAGATTTTAAAAACTTTAAAATAAACTATAATCCAGAAAAAAAATTTAAAACCCTGAAATGCTACTTTCTATTAGCTCATACTAATTAAACCTAACTTATAGCCCCCAGAACAGTAATACACAACTTAACATTATGTGAATTAGTATTATAATAACATAAAAAAAATCGTAAAATGTATCTATGGTTTCTATATGAATTGAAAATTAAAGGAATAAGACTCATGGCTGTGGGCATGCAGGCTTAATGTCTAGTTAATTTAGTGTGGTTTTCCAGTGCTTAGGAGGTCATAGTTGAGTTCCCTGTTGGCTGTAATGAGTGGATTTCTCCTAATTGGTTTCTCACTCTACCTGCACGCAAAGTTGGTCACATTTCCTCTAGACTTTACTTTATTCAGGCCTGTGTAAATGTATGTAATCAGAAAGAGAACTAAAAGATAGTGGAAAGATAATCTACTAAAGAATTAATGTTCTCAAAGCTAGAGTTTAAAAAAATTAGGAAGAGTTAACCAACTTTGCTTGCCACGATAAAATTTGAGAATTTCAAGTACAATGAAGATCCAATTCAGATAAAAATGTACAGTTGCTCCATGGTTTCTTTGGTGCTGACTGACAGATCACAACTGACTTCTGACAGTCAACATTTAGGTATAATACCTAAATTTTGACCGTCAGAAGTGACAGCTGCTAAACACATGTTTTTGCAGATAATATGGTTCGGCGTAGAGATACATAATTTGGTCTGATAATTTTTCAAAGCTTTTAGCTGTCAGTCAGCACCAAAGAAGCCATGAGGCTACTGTAATTAGGCACATCCCTAGTAAAGTGGATTTTATGTGTGTTAAAAATATCATCCTCTTCCCTGGCACTAAATGGTGAGGTAAGACGATTACTGATCCAAGGGACTTTGGTTTGATTCCAGGTAAATTTCTAGTGTGAGGGATTAAAATAGTGGGCCGATACCTACTTTTGTCGATTTCGATACCTTTCTTGATACTATCAATTATTCATCTCCTTGATACTAGATACCCTATTTGATACCATTCCACATAAAATTGAATAAATCCTCATGTTGTAATCATATATTATTATTATTAGCACCACATCTTACTACCCGTTCGGGTTATACGCACTTACGCTATTGTGTAATGTTAGGGTGATTGTGAGATGAAATGGAGGACCTACAGTTTAACGTGGAATCCGAGCCACGGTGGAGGCCTGGCATTCCCCACATTCACAAGATGTCTTGTCAGAGGTGAAGGAAGGGTTTAGTAATCGTTTGACTGTAAAAGTCGTATTATGTATCTATTTTAGGCCGCGAAGGGTATCCGCAAGCTTCTGTTTGCGCTGGTGGTGTCGTTACCCGCGCTGTTCAACATCGGGGCCCTGCTAGCCCTCATCACCTTCATATATGCCATCATCGGCATGTCCGTGTTCGGCCATGTGAGGCAGCAAGGGGCGCTGGACGACATGGTCAACTTTGAGACCTTTGGACGCAGCATGCAGCTTCTATTCAGGTGAGCGCCCCGAACACTTCACAAATACACCATCATTGGAGCATGGATTCAGATTTGGATTCGACCCAACTCTGCTTTAGCTTAATACAGCCTTACAAATATTTATAGAGAGCTAAAAATTTACCGTAAATTTATTATTATTATTAGCACCGCGTCTTACTACCCGTCCAGGTTATACGCACTTACGCTAATGTGTAATGGTAGGGTGATTGTGAGATTAAATGGAGGACCTACAGTTTAACGTGGAATCCGAACCACGGTGGAGGCCTGGGCATTCCCCACATTCACAAGATGTCTTGTCAGAGGTGAAGGAAGGGTTTGGTAATCAGATAAATCTGTGCCAGGACCGAGGATTGAACCCCGGCCGCCAACCTAGAAGTCTGAAACCTTACCCCTAGACCGCCAGGTCACCAATTTACCGTAAACATCAAGTGTAAGAGTATAAGGCATCATATAAGTAGGAGGAAAACATTTATTTTATTTATATGGTGTCATGGGGTCCTCTAAATAAAATAATACCTCAATGGGGTTGCACCTATAAAAAAAAAAGGTTGTGCACCACTGATGTAAGGCGCCAATGAAAGTTGGATGGCGTAGTCAACTTTGATACCTCTGGGTATTCAACTTTTATTTGGATGAGTGCATCCCATGTTTCCTGTCCATATCCAGAGAGATGTCGTTTTCAATATTTTACTTTCCTCTGTCACTCTGCTATCGCTCTCCGAGCTAATGTAAGTCTGCTTTCATCTCTGAAGCTTAGCTAAAATCTTTAATAGGGATATCAAACTCTATTCTTTGATATCTAAATACCATCGATTCTTAACTCAAAATGAAATTACTGGCAAATAAGCAAAACGGAAAAATTTAGAATGAGTTGCAATTGATCTCTCGTATTAATTATTTGCCATTATTTGTTATATATTTTAGGTCAGTTAAATACACCTAATTGGTGGATTTAAAATACTTGTGTTTTCAACAATTGTGTATTAAACTTTTTATTATTATTATTTATTAATTATTATAATTATCATCATCATTATCATAATCATTATAATTATTAAAGATTTGACTCAGTGAGACTTTATTTGTAGGTAAAAATATGTGATTACTATTTTAATTCCTAATTATTTTATTAAATATGTATGATATGCTTTTCAACTTGGTAAAATGGATCGTTTTCCTTGTCAAAATTTAAAAATAAAAATTACTTTTTATATTTTCTAGTGTTTTTTCTGTGCTATGAAGTTTAATAAAAATGTTTTTATATGAGGATAGAAGCTTGGAAAAATAAAGAAATAAGAAATATTCTAGAATCAAAGAATAGAAATTGAACTTAAGAATTGGACTCATGGAAAACATGTATTGTGACATCTTTAGTCTGTAATATTATTTTTGTCCAGAAAGGTTTAGTTTTTACATATTAGTCTTGTTCTCTGGCTATCAAAAAGAAGCTCAACGAACTGCTGAAACATTAGTGGTATTAAATTTTATATACAGGCTATAGCGTAACAAATAGGATCCATTTCAGCAGTGTCTAGGAGACACAAAAACAATGAAAAAAAGTTCGTTATAAATATGTGTTCCATTTAACCTTGTTTCCGGAGCTTAAGTCATGTTTGTCCTCCAGTAATGTGGAGCTGCTTAACATGGTGGTGTAGCTAGCTAACGCGCTAGTCACGTTGAGCTCGACTGCTGAGGACCGAGATATCGAGGTACAAATCTCGGTCGGGTGAACTAGGTTTTTTTTTCCTAAACGGGTTTCCACTCTCCTTCCACGCAAATGCGGGTCCACTTCCTCTAAATTCAACTTTCCCGATTCCTAATCCATCAGCTTAATTAGTATTTAAAGCGTATAGCCCGAACGGGTGCTAAATAGTAAAATAATAATGTTTTGGGGGTAAGGTGTCAGACTTCTGTGCTGGCGGCTGGGGTTCAATCCTCGGTCCCGGCACAGATTTATCTGATTACCAAACCCCTCCTTCACCTCTGACAAGATATCTTGTGAATGTGGGGAATGCCAGGCCTCCACCGTGGTTCGGATTCCACGTTAAGCTGTAGGTCCTCCATTTCATCTCACAATCACCCAACCATTACACATTAGCGTAAGTGCGTATAACCCGAACGGGTAGTAAGACGCGGTACTACATAGTAAAATAATAATGTTTTGAACTTGCCTCCAGATTGATGACGTCAGCGGGTTGGAACGACGTGCTGGAGTCCCTGATGGTGCAGCCTCCGAACTGCGACCCCCATTACAACAACAACCTTAACGGAAACTGTGGTTCCCCCCTCCTGGCCATCACCTACTTCACCAGCTTCATCATCATCAGCTACATGATTGTCATCAACATGTACATTGCCATCATCCTTGAGAACTTCAATCAGGCGCACCAGGAGGAGGAGATAGGCATTGTGGAGGACGACCTGGAGATGTTTTACATCCGGTGGTCCAAGTGAGTTGTTCGGAATAGCTCTTGTTTCTGTTAGAAACAAACCGTGCGTTCTTGTCGTTATATTCTGAAAATTGAAAAAAAAAATTACACCTTGACACGGGAATAGAACCCGGGACCTTTGGCTTAGTACGCCACTGCTCTTACCACTGAGCTATCCGGGATTCGTCCCGTACGCAGGGTCATTCATATTTTAAGGCAGAGAGTATTTATGATGGACGTGCAGAAATCGTCGGCTACAAATGTCTGAGGTGACCTGGCGGTCTAGGGATAAGGTGTCAGAATTCTATGCTGGCGGCCGGAGTTCAATCCTCGGTCCCGGCACAGATTTATCTGATTACCAAACCCTTCCTTCACCTCTGACAAGACATCTTGTGAATGTGGGGAATGCCAGGCCTCCACCGTGGTTCGGATTCCACGTTAAACTGTAGGTCCT
>CABFOW010003233.1:59137-79105 GCA_902141385.1 Timema californicum
TAATAATAATAATAATAATAATAATAATAATAATACAAATATCTGATTGTATTAAGATCACGAGCTATCAGCTAACGGAGCCACCTTCGACTCGGTACAATTGTACAATTAGTATAATTGTAAGGGATTGTCATTGTTATCACATTCAAGAATACTTAACATTAAGCAGATCAATAGTTTGCCTAGCGCTTTATTAGTATGTTTTTTTTTTCATTCATATAGAAACTATATTAGAGATCATCTTTGAGGGAACTGCATATAAGTATTGCCCTTCTATACTCCTTTCAAGGTTTGAGGCTATTTTTTTTCCTTTGTTTGGACATAAAAATAAGGAGGTGGCGACAGCCCTCCACATATTTTGTTATTGTCTTAAAGAATAACAAGGATTGATAAAGTTGGGTTAATAGAAACTAATAGTAATTATTATTTTAAATTTATAAGTACACTGAGCATTTTGGAATTAATGAAACCAAACTAGACACCACTGGTATTAACATTGCCATCTAAAAAAAAAAGTTACTTAAATCTGTCCTCACTATGTGTGTTCTTGATCTCAGTCATATGTATTGAAAGTGTATTTTTTTTACTATCACTCCATGCAAATACCGGTACATTTCCTCCCAATTCTGCCTTTTTCACTATACCTAATTATTTGAGGGCTTTCTAGCACTACTTCTTATTACCAGTTCACCCTATATTCATATGTACTAATTACTATAATGTGTTCTTAAGGAGGAAGTTTGCATGGAGATAGAGTGAAAAACCATTTATAATTCAAAAAAAGCACACTCAATACACCCGACTGAGATTCGAACCTCAATCTCCCTGTGATCAACAGTCCAGTATAATTATTGCAAAAGTGATGCCTTAGTCCAGCGGTTTTCCAACTTCCTGCCTCGGAGTAACCTTTTATGTGGCCCTTGAAGTTTTTTGGAAAAGTAATCCACTGTAGTAAAATTTATATTTTTAGCCAAAAAATGGAAATTTTAGATTAATTTAATGTGTGGTATGTTATTAAATACCTTTTCTCATTTTTTGCATAACTTGACACCAATTGGCTGATTATGATGCTAAACTCCTGAATTTGAATTGTGGCCCCTCAGGTACTTTTAAGTTGTAAGCCCTTAGCTTAAACCATGTGACCACCCAACCGGATTATGCTTGATTGAGGTTGGAGGTAAGGGTAGTAAGACGAGTGTAAAACAAAACAAAAAAAGGTTCACTTATCACTCTTTTCCTTTCCCATAGGTTCGACCCCCACGCCACGCAATTCATCCGTTTCACGCAGCTCTCAGACTTTATCGCTAGCCTGGACCCCCCTCTGGGCATACCCAAACCTAACATCGTGGCCCTGGTGAGCTTCAACCTCCCCATCGCCCGGGGGAACAAGATCCACTGTCTGGACATACTGCACGCCCTCGTCAAGTACGTGCTGGGTCACGTCGAGGAATCCGAGGACTTCAAGAAGGTACGACAGAGGCCCTGATACATACATCTTGACTTGAGAATATTAATCTTGCTTTGGAATTAGTCAAACATTGCCGCTTTTAAAGTGTAGATTTTAAGTGTTCCTAGCCTATGTTAACGTTTAAATAATGTACCGTTCACCCCATAGCCATTGCCCCCTTCACCGGACGCAACTAAAATGGGTACCCTTTACGTCATTCGTAACCACTTCCTTAGTTCTAAACTTGACCAATATCTCTTTGTGGTGACCTGCTGGTCTAGGGGTAAGGTGTCAGACTTCTGTGCTGGCAGCCGGGGTTCAATTCTCGGTCCCGGTACAGATTTATCTGATTACCAAACCCTTCCTTCACCTCTGACAAGACATCTTGTTAATGTGGGGAATGCCAGGCCTCTACCGTGGTTCGGATTCCACGTTAAACTGTAGGTCCTCCATTTCATCTCACAATCACCCTACCATTACACATTAGCGCAAGTGCGTGTAACCCGAACGGGTAGTAAGACGTGGTGCTAATATTAATATCTCTTTGTGGCCATCATGTAATTTAAAGCTTTCTTTTTAGCTCCACGTCTTACTACTTGTTCAGGTTATACGCTTTAAGTACTAATTACGCTAATGGTTTAGGAATTGGGAAAGTTGAATTAGAGGAAGTGAACCCACATTTGCGTGGAGGGAGAGTGGAAAACCATTTAGTAAAAACCACCCCCAGTTCACCCGACCGAGGCTCGAACCTTGATCTCACCGTCCTCAGTAGTCGAGCTCAACACGACTAGCGCGTTAGCCAACTACGCCACCGAGGCGGGTTTATTTAAAGCTAAATGATATAATATTGTTCGACACTTTAGCTCACTCGGTAGTGTGTCTATCAATTGAGCCAAGGGTTCTAGATTCAATTCCCGGTATGGCTGATAAATTAATCATTTGTGAAATGTAGATCCACCCTTTCCCACTGATGAAATTACGGCCAGGGATTGGGTGTTCTTCCTGTCCAAGTCTTGAATAAAAAAATTGATCCGAGCTGGAAACCGTAATGGATGTAAAATAAAGATATGATATTGACTGACAAGGGCTGTATATTCCCAAATATGTGCATAATGCGTAAAACATTGATAGTTAAATCAACTTTATATGTTGTGCACTGTTCACTATGTATTGATTATGAACAGCTTCATTGAAAGTAATGTGTTTCACTTTCTTGTGCACTATGTGCTATGCACTATTCACTATTAGTTATACGTCATGAATTTAGAAACACATTATGGTGGGAATGTAATGAACACAAGTTTAGGGCAATGTTTTTGCACTTTTTATATCAAAATATTGTTTATTTTTGCAAAAATAAATAAAATATTGCTCCAGTAGAAACATAGAGTTTAATTTTGTTCACATGTTAATATCAAAATTTGTTTATTTGTCTTGTTATGATGAGCATAAAGGGATTAGCTGAGAAATTTTTTAAATTAAAAGAAAAATTGGTCACGAAATTCCAGAACATCCTTGACAGATAATGTATATCACCATTGAGAAGAAAATTTAACTCTTATGGTTTTACTGGAACAATGCTTTATTTATTTAGGCCAAAAAAAGTTTTGACATAAAACCCATAAAAACTTTATATGTTTTCAGTACTCTCACACATTAGAAAGCTGGATTGTAATTAGGTTATTATGTGAACTATAACCTTGTTAATACAAACTAATTCGGACCGAAACTTGTTCAAATCAGCGAAAATTTTGTTTAAGCGGGAAAACACAGGAATACAGTATTTTTCACGAATTTTAAACTACACTTGAACGAGTTTAATAAAATGCTCATTTATTTAATTGTTGTAAAACGAGTAACACGTACTGTAACTATTTTTAGTTAAAGGAAAACAATGTCTTGACTACAACATGTAAATATTAATCATTCATTATCAGATATCACTGTTTATTACGGTTATCTATAAACTTTTATCTTGTTAACTAATCAAATATATTTTATCTGACTTCATTTTTCCCCCCATTTTTGGAAAACAGTTTTTGGACTACTAACAGAGTCTTACTGTATCTAAAAAAGGCGTCTTGGACGTGGATTTGAAACCTTGATATTTGACTTGAATTATTCTGGTTTTTAGTCATATTCAAGAAACACTTATGACTATTTTCCTCCAAATAATAATTTATAATTAATAATACAAGAGTCCACTGATTGAACACACTAACCTAAGTCTTTGTGGATTTCATTAATGGTCAGAGAGGAATAAAAGTTTTGATACTCCAGTTTCTGTTCTAGATACAAGTTTATAAAATAGAATTGGTTTGAATCTTAAATTCAAATCTGAACCTTGGGAAAAATTATTAGCAAAAGAGGAAATATAAATATAATGAAATGTAAGAAAATATTAATAATAAGTAAATGTCATCGTTCTTTGATAAAAAAAAATGCATTCATTATAACATTTGTACATTCTGTTAAATGTTAAATTAATGGTTTGGGGTCTGGTTGTTTAGTTTACCTAGTAATTATAATGTGTCTGAACTACCAATGACTCTCTTCAGTGGTACCGTGGTCAAACATGCTACTCTCTGACTAGACTAAACTGGGGAGATTGAGGTTCAAATCTCGGTCGGGTGTACTGAAGCTGTTTTTTCCTAAGTGGTTTTCCACTCTCTCTCCTTTCAAATGTGGTTACACTTCCTCTGAATATAACCATCTTAATCCCTCAAGCCATTAGCATAATTAATACATAAGCATATAACCTGGACGGGTAGTAAGACGTGATGCTAAAAAAAATTACTAATGAGGTTTATTATAGCAATAAAACAAATTAAAATTAAAAATTTGAAACAAAAATTACTTTTTTTTTAACTATTTGAATCTCAAATTCTTGAATCTCAACTATCTTTAAGGATTCAAGGGTTTGAGTTTCTTATGCCTAATTTAAAAGATGTTATTATTTGTATTAACTTATCTTTCTTCCCCCCCCCCCTCCCCCCTCCTCAGCTTCAAGATCAGATGGACATCAAATTCAAGAAGCAATTCCCAACGCGAAAGGAACTAGAAATTGTTTCTTCGACGAGAATATGGAAGAGGCAGGACAAAGCAGCGAGGTTGATACAATCGTCTTTTAGAGAATACCTAAGGTTTGAAATTAACACCACTATACACATTTATTTATTTTTGCCAGGATAACAATTTAGTTCCGAACACCTTAGCTCAGTTGGCATCATATCTGCCTTCTAAGCTAAGGGTTCGATTCCCGGTGTGGTCGAAAGATTTATCATTGGTGAAATGTGGGTTTACCCTTTAACAATGATGATTTAACGTCCAGAGACTGGATGTTGTGCCTGTCCTAGTCTTAAGTTAGATTATATTTACCAAACATATGAAGCGACGACAAGCCTTCCAAGCTTGAATAAAATATTGACCCAGATCACAGGCTGGAAACTGTAATGGATGTAAAAAAAACTACTGAAGAGAATCATACTGGAAATTTGGAGGGGTAATGCTTTCTCTCATCATTCTTCATGCACTTCATACATCCATACATCTTCTTTTCACCATTCTTAAAGTATACATTTATATTCTACATGTGATTTTATTTAAATTTTCAAACAGAGCTATTCCTTAATAGGTGTGTGTGAAGTCTACTTTTTCAATTGGAAGTGAACTCAAATCGAATACATAAAATATTCTCGAAACCATATCTTAAGTTTGAATAATTTTTTTTTTTCATATAATCCTTTTGCTTGAAAAAAAATATTATATTGTGGTTATTAATATAACTTTATGTACTAAAACAATTTAGAAATTTTTTTTATTCCACAATTATTGCTTGTAATACTCCACTTAAATCTGATACATTAAGGCATTATCACAGCTTAATTCAATTACTAAAGATTTTTTCATATGGACATTAATTTGTAACGTATACAACAGTTCAGAATTGATATAATTGACCATAAATTGAGTATTTTATAAGTTAATAGTTTTATTGGTGAAGCTTTGTAATTGTCGAAGCTGAAATGTTTTTTGTTTTTTTTTAAACGCAGTTGAAACTGATAATTGTTTCATAGCCAACTCGAAGTTCAGAAGCTTCTCCCTTATTTTTCAATATTAAGGAGAAACATAAAGAAAGAAAATGTCGGCTATATTTGAAAATACAATATTAAGCAGGTGTTAGTTATTAAATGTCGTTATAAACCTTAAGATCAGGGTAATATAAGTTAATGTTTGATTTCATGGGGTAAATAGAGGGGCTAGAATATTTTACATGGAGGTAATAAGTTATTGTTTGATTTCATGGTGTAGATAGAGTGACTCTAGTATTTTACATGGAGGTAATAAGTTAGTGTTTGATTTCATGGGCTAAATAGAGGGGCTAGAATATTTTACATAGGGGTAATAAGTTAATGTTTGATTTCATGGGCTAAATAAAGGGGCTACAGTATTTTACATGGAGGTAATAAGTTAGTGTTTGATTTCATGGGCTAAATAGAGGGGCTAGAATATTTTACATGGAGGTAATAATTTATTGTTTGATTTCATGGGGTAGATAGAGTGACTCTAGTATTTTACATGGAGGTAATAAGTTAGTGTTTGATTTCATAGGGCAAATATAATAACTATAATATTGTATATGGAGATAATAAAAGGTAATGTTTGATAATTCAGGCTGAAGAGGGAACGAGAACGTGAGCCCCTGGACCTAGAGGATGAGATGACGCAGACATCCAGCCCTGGTGGCTGGCAGAGCCGTCTCTCCGCCTTCCTCCATGTCCACAGGGGCAGCAGGGCCTCGTCGCGCAAGTCCTCAAGGGCCTCTGATGCCAGCGACATGTCCGAGCTGGGCGGGCCCTGGCTCAACCTCCCCTTGCTGTTCCTGTCCGCCGCGCAGGCCACCGGGGCTTCAGCCGACGAGGCCAAGGAAGAGGGTGGTAATGGAAAGGTGTGCATCATGGTCAGCGAGCCCTCTCCGGAGACAGGGGGGCTGTCCGGTGGCGATAGACAATCCGAGGAGCCAAGGACCAGTAGATCAGGCAGTGGTGGTGGGGACTCTTACACCAGCAGAGACGTCAGTATCCTCGTGACGCACCCTTCTCCGGATACCGCCACACCTTTCGTGGAGGTACCCACAACGGGGCTCTCCCCTCACAGCACGAGTAGCGGGAGTGTGGCGGAACCCACTCCCTGTGAGGATAGAGCCAGCCCATCTCCAGCCCCAAGCACCCCGATTGACCTTCATCCTCTGGGGCTACGCCCCGGTGGAGCCTCCCTTTCCTTACTTCCTGTGCTGACTAGCGAACCACCCACCAGGAAGCCTTCCTCGGAGAGTGAGAGCGGGCTTATGGACAAACACCCCGTTAGATTCAGGCCCGGCACCGGACTGTCGCTCTGTCCTGGGTCGGAAATACCCACCGATACCTCCCCTCCTCCACCTCCTGTGCCGCAGAGGAAGTTCAAGAAGTCTGTTGTGACACCGCCTCCACCTCGCCGAATGTCTAAGAGACCGTTTCAAGTCCCGTTGCCCCCTCCGAGGCTGAGAAGGACCCAAGATTCCACCTTGGTTCACGTGTTAGTGCATAGAGAGTCTGAAGAGTCTGGCGACGACAAGGGTAGCTGATGGGAACACGGGTGAGCTGCGCCGCCGATGTTTACAAGGACCCACCCCCTCTCTCTCTGGGGGGGGGGGNNGGGGGGGGGGGGGAGAATCCCCAAGTCACAGCTACTCAGACGTGTGAGGATCACATACACATACCAAGTCATCAATGCAATAATTACTAGCGTTAGTAAGTCAATAAATATAACTAGGGTGTGTCATGTTGACGTGCACATACTGCATTGATCGAGCGCTCCCCCAAGAAGTGAAAGGTCATACGTGTGTCGCCTTGTTGGCTTTGCCGTGCTCGAGTAACCGATGTCGTCATGGTAGGGAGTGTTTCTTCGTGCCGCAAGACGATACTTATCGAAAAGTGTTGGGGGGGAGTGAGGGGAATATCACAAAAGCAATTCCCTATTTCTTTTCTTTTTTTAATATTATCTAATATATAAACTATTGATGCCTAGTCTAGTCAATTGTGGCAAAACATAGGGATCCCCCATAGTCAATTTTAAACGAGTCGGACTTATCTTCTATCATCTTCGATTTGTACAGTCGAGGAGGAACTCCCAATGCTAGGCTTTTAAAAAAAAATTGTTTGATGAAATAATTTATAAAATTGTCTTGTTATGATACCCACTTGTTTTTGTTGCAATATCATCAGATACTTTGGGGAAATGGGGAGGAGAGTTATCCCCCTCCACAGTAAGAAGGTTATCTTTCACAAATGAAATTAAACATACAGAAGGTTTTTACTGATTTGTTTATTTAATCTTTATTGGACTTTTTTTTTCTTCATTAGTGTTTTATGGGTGAAAATGGTTCCTGACCTGTGTCTTATGTTGCCATGGAAGGTGTTAAGGGTGTGCGAAGCTTCAAAAACTTTGAGTTCACTTAAATTATTCTTTTGCTTTGATCTTGATTCAAAAGTAAAATTCCATATTCAAAAGTTATGAATCATCGCAAAAAAATAATCTAAGTTAAAACACACATTTATGTTTATTTTATTTTCTACTGTCATTTGCATCACAAATTGTGTTCTCATAAAAAAAATCCTAACTAATTAAATTACATTTTGTGATAATTACTTAATTGATCATTTTAAGATTTACATTTATTATTTTTGAAAAATAGAATTTGGTAAATTATATTTAATGTGTAAATTTACGCAGTTATACAAAGTATAATATTTTTATTCAACACTAAACTTCTTAATATTTGAACTTGATTCGGCTTCAGGAATATCTCATATTATTCAATTCGATTTCTCTTCAAATTGATAAAATGTGCTTTACAAACCCTTAGTAGGTGGGCATGCCAAGTTAATCTATAACCCAGAGGTCTGAGAACTCAATTTTTATGTTAAGTATTTAATCTCGGGCTAGTCCTTTTAATTCAAGCTGATCTTGATTTTATAAAATAATTTTGAGGTGTGTAAAGCTTTGAATTGTTTTCGAAACATACATCAACTTCAACTTTGCTTTGAAAAAAAAATTCGGCTTCAACGATTATGAAGCTTCCTCGATAAAATTGACAGCTAAACTACTCAATTTATGGTCATTTACTGACATTTGGAGCTGTTGTAGACATTCAAAATTAGTATTCATATAGAAAAAATTTAAAGTGCTCTAACTGTAAATTATAATAACTTGTTTTATACGAACAAAACTAAAATTACGAACAATTTTGCTATAAAACTATTATTTCCAAGTATTTTATTGCACAAAGTTATATATTATCACTATCCTTAGCACCGCGTCTTACAACCCGTTCAGGTTATACGCACTTACGCTAATGTGTAATGGTAGGGTGATTGTGAGATTAAATGGAGGACCTACAGTTTAACGTGGAATTCGAACCACGGGGGAGGCCTCACAAAGTTATATAAACTACCACAATATCAAGCATAAAATATCTAACAAAAAAATTTCAAACTTTGATTCAGCTTTGAGAATAGTTCATATATTCGATTATAGTTCATTGCGAATTGAAAAAGTGGATTTCACACACCCTTAAAAAATAAGATCATAATTTTAAAACATATTTATGCAAATAAATATTGAATTGAGGATTATTTTTTTTAAATAAAGCTAAATTTAAATAAGACTTGAATATTTAAAATAAAATATTATCTTTGATAGTGGTAATAGAATTAATATTTATACAATGAAAATAACAAATCACTGGGTGAAAATTAAAACATGATATTTTACATTTTTTTGAACTAAATGTGTAACTGTAGACTGTTTCTATCCCCTGTAAAAATATTATTTAATTAGAGTACAAGGAAAAGCGGGGGTAAAATCACACTACATGCTTTTTTTTTTTCAGGCTAAAAACTTTTATATCTCAAAACCCACAAGGACTTGACTTAAATTTTTAATCAATTTAAATATGACAGAAACCTGTATCTATGATTAGAAAGGTATCATGATTGTCTAACAGATGGCAGCACTAACTAGATTTGAATTATTTTTTTTTACTTCACCCTTTTTTCACCTTTACTCTTTCATTGGAATCCTAAGAAGCTTAAAGAAACAAAACGTCAATTTAAATATGACAGAAACCTGTATCTAAGATTAGAAAGGTATCATGATTGTCTAACAGATGGCAGCACTAACTCGATTTGAATAAAAAAAATTAATTTCACCCTTTTTTTACCTTTACTCTTTCATTGGAATCCTAAGAAGCATAAAGAAACAAAACATCAAATGTTGTTAAACCAATGTAAACATATGAGTCCTCACATTCTGAAGTGTTGTGACACATTCCTCGTCAGTGGTAGACAATTGTTTGACACTTACACGTCCTAAAGTTTGTATCATGTTTTAAAATAGTAGTTTTAAATTTTTCTACCACAAGGCTAAATCATCTACATCATAAAACGGCATAAATTATTAATTAATGAATTTCTGATAAATCATTCCGGTGTGTTCTTGGTCACACGTGATTATCGTCGCTTCTGTCATATTTCTGCTATTTTACTGCCATATCATGTGTCGCTTCCTGTTGGTAGGTGCTCCTTCTAATGTTTACTTGATACAACCTTGGATCAAGCTATTTTAGCCCATGAGCTCTACACAGGATGTCCTATAATATTATTCTATTAATGTTTCCTACCCTTATCCCCTTGACAACGAATTTTCTCATTTCCTGATCTTGAAATTATGTCCATATGCACATCTTTATCACCTACCTCTTCTTCTCCTTTCCAAATTAACATTTTCGATTTATAAACAACATTTAAATGAGCAGAAAGAAGAGTAAAAAATGAGTTATTCATCACCAAAATATCTTTAAATTGCCAATTCTATAAACTAGTCAAGCCTTAGATTGTATTATGGTCTTAAAATCTCGCTAGAAATTCGAGTAATCGCAGATCCCTACTAATAATTCTCTATAATTTTATATCTTAATCAGTTTTCTTTTTTAAAGTTAAATTGACACATAAATCTGTATATTTGAGTTAATTTTATATTTATAAGATTATCTCCATGTTAAGATGGATCGAATATTCATTTTTCATGTATTCTTGGTGAAAAGCCTTCACTGAAAATATTTTATAAAATTAAACAGTAGATATTTTAATGTTGGTTCGTAAAATCCAGTCAAATGTGAAAGTGGCATGCTCATAAATGGAGGTTGGGAACCATTTTTGTAAAGTACCTTAAACCGGTGGTACTCAACCTAAGGTGGGCATACCCCCGAGATTGCGTGAAGACATCCTATGAGGTTCGTAAAACTTATATATGTATATATTCCATGTTAAACCCCTAAGGTTGTTTGTAATAAAACACTAGGCTAACTCTTGGTTTAAATTAGGAGGAATAGTCAATAAACCAAAGTTATACTGGACTAGAATTAAGGAGACAAGCTTTCACTGTCACATCACAGACAGCTTCTTCGGGTCGGACCGCGAGATTGACTAACTAACCGAGAGAAGCTCTACTATCTTGACCTGATGAAGCTGTCTGTGACAGTGAAAACTTGTCCTTAAAAGTGTTTTTGTTTGTTTTTAGTGTTCTATCTAAACAGTTTCTACTCCATTATCACAAAAATGAGTGTGCTGGCCATTCCTCCTAGACAATTGATATTAATAATCGGAACCATATTGAAGGTTGTGATCTGGGCAAGCCAGTTTTATTTTAGATGTTTATTATAGAATATGTATGACTTGCATTACTCACCAACAACTTTGGGAGTAAAAAGTTAAAGAGAAATTATATATGGGGGTACCCGAACAAAAAAATTGTTGAATACCACTGTCTTAGACTATTATTATAATTATAATAATTTTGTTATATTTCAATTGCACTGTTATATTTACTACACACGTTAAGGACAAATTGAAAATATTATGTGGAATGAACCGCAACTTTGTTAAAACACATCTTCAGAGTTTTATTAAATGAATATAATGAGTGATACAAGTGTAATGTCCCATATAATACATTCATGACCTTAGTTTACTTGGATGACAGCTCATAAAGTTACTAGAAATAAATAGTCCATAATGTATCCATACACTAACAGATGAAATCTTGTCACTTTGGATAACTGTAATGAAAACATATTTTAATATATGAATGTGATAGTTAGAGTAATTTAGGCCAATATTATTTATATATTTATTTGAGGTCGAACACAAAGCTTATTTATCGTTTATTCCACTTTAAAAAAATATTATTCACAGCACCTTCACGAAAGGTCTAACGAAAATAGCTTAAAAATGGCGACCGACGAATTTAAACCATGTGATTGAATATAACGGAAACAAGTTATTTTCAATGATGTACCTATGCAGTGGATAAAAATATTTTAATCAATTAAATATTTTGAAATCCGATAAAATAATCATAAAATAATGTATTATATACAAATAATTTACAAGTATTTTCTCTTCTCCAAGTAAATACGATGCCTATATTATAAGTTATTAATGTATGCACAATATTACACATTATCAATAACATTCCAAAACGAAGAATAAGTACTTTTAATTGTGTTTAAAATATTGTTTCGGAATGGGTAAAAAGAAATTATTAAAAGTAATGAAATAGTGTGAGAAAATTTAGGTTTACGTTATTTTAAATGTAAAATATAGCATGTAATTAAAAGACTTAACATTTATAACAATACGGTGATCTTTTAGAAGTGTTAGCAACCCAAAACCTAAACAAATGATTTTTGAACTGTCATCCAGGTAAAAACCTATCATGAACAGACTTTAGATAAATGAAGTTCAAATTATCAGTAGTTTTAATCTTTACTCATATTTCTTGAAATATTTTTTCAAGCTTGTCTTTTTTACAACTTAGATCAAAGTTTCCCCGGTATGCTTTCTATGATTTTTTTTTTTCGCTTAACAAGAAGGAAAAAAAATTAATGCCAATCAGCACTGACAATATTGTTATTGTATAGTATAAAAACATATTTCAAATCAAAGGCCTATTTAGATATAAAAAAGTTTTTAAAATAGCATAACTGAGGGTGTTATGTTAAAAGGATCAAAGTTGGTTTCCATAGACACCAGCTACAACTTTGTATTATATTATTTTTTTGGTAGCCTTATAAATAAAGTTGTTAATTCAAAATGTTAATATTATCTATTAAAAAACATATTGTATTGAGGCACGAAAATAAATTCATGTAGGTATTTTAATTGTAAATTGGGTGATAATGCTCCTTAACTTCAGTACATAATATATTTAAAAATAGTATAAATATTTATTAAAGTTAAGGTTAAAAAGTTATTTTTAATTAAAATATGAAATAATGTTACTGATTCAACATAAAGTTTATATTGTGATTTATTTAATTTTATTTATTTATTTGCTAGTAGATAATGTTTAAAAAAAAGTATTAGAGGAGTGCACTTTTTCGATACAAGTTTTTACTTAAAAAAACATCGAATTCAACTTATTGACAACTGCTCATAAGTTGCTTGTTTTTTACAATTAGCACCACTTTATTCCTCTCATGGAATAAAACAATTTGGCTACTATCAGCAAATTGCTCACAGCTGACATTATTACAATCAGATAAAATGCTGTACTTAACAATATTAAACACTCTAAAAAAAAAGAGTGAAATAGCTGTTCATAGAAATATCTAATTACTTATTGTCAAACTCATAAATAAATGTTCTTGAAAACCTGTTGATATATTTCACCCGTTACACTCATTTGAAACCAAATAAAACAAACCATTAGCTGAATTATTATAGAAGAAGAAAAAATGGACTCTGAGCTTATTAGTGAGTTACAGAAATGTTTTATTGATAAAATAAAAACTAACTTTAGTAAAAAAAAATTAAATTTTATAAAAAAAATTAAACTTGTATTTTAATCGACACACATTGTACAATATTCACACCACCTTCCCTTATGTGAGAAATGTTTTCCGAATACATCTACTGACTCAAATAATTTAGCTAATTATTGAAATAAATATTTATTATAAAAAAAAATGTTCTGCTAATGTATTTCTAGGAATTGAAATCCTTTTACACTGTTAATACATTCTCGACCAGACATCAATGTGATGGACTACATATCGAGCAACAGTCCATTGATAAAAGGACAAGAAATAGGCGGCTAATGACTGGGTGATTAAATAAAACAATTCAAAAGCATCATAACAATAATAAGGGGCTGTGCATAAACTACCTGACAAGAGGGAGGAGTTATTTCAATTAAGCGTATCAGGCAGCATCCTGTGTTAATAAACTCGACTCTACGCACACATATGCAAACAACGACCGACTTGTTGAACTTGGAGAAGACATACAAACACATTCCAATAAAATGGTTAAAAGGCCTTACAATTTTAAAAAAAAAAAATTCCCAAGCCCGTTCCCTTGGCAGTGGTTTCGCCAGAAAGTAAATAGGAATATCGCCCAATTTGGACCTCTTTCTGCAACGCCACACATGAGTCAGAAATTTTTCACAGCACAGCCACTGCTTCATGGGGCAAGTGACTCTACAACGAGCATGGGAGAACCCCTCGTAAACGCATTCACCCGTATCTGAGGGTAGGAGGACGCCCTACAGTGGGTGCTCACCACTTGGGGGGAGGTGGGATTCAGCCTTAAGGATCGACACTAAGTCTTTACCCTGCGTTGCCCAGCGGGGACCTCGTGGAGGTACCCGTCCCGGCCCTTCTGAAGGACCACCTCCGTATCTTGAATTTAAAGCCAGAGAGAGCAAGCAATTCTGAATTGCATTAATATTTTGAAAAAGAAGCCCTAACAAAAATCCTCCAGCAAGAACAAGGCCCGAGCCACTGGCCCTGACCTGTCCTAACCTAACCTCTCACAGCCCTACCTCCAGCACGAATCGCACGCAGTTTACAACCTATGCCTAATCCTATAAACTGGCACTTACCTACCTATCACTACTACGCTAAAAGAGACACACAATTAGTAACTTACCCACCCATACCTACGACCTGTAAAAAAAGAACACATTATTAGTCAACTTAACCCACCACACCTCTATCTCTTCTTTCCTTCGTCTTTCCGATCACCTTCGCATAGCTCAGGAAGCAAGCGCAGCTCCTGGCATCCCTCACCATCGTCATCCGTGAGAACGGCTCGCCTACCTCCAACTTAAGGATTCTTCTCTCTTTCTCGAACCGCTCACAGGTCAGCAGCACGTGCTCCGCGTCCTCGTGGGAACCACAGGCCTCGCAGTCCGGGTTCTACTTCAACCCGAAGCCATGCAGCTTCGCGGTAAGTTCCCATGACCGGTGAAGAGCCGCGTAGCATAGTGATTGTTACCGACCCAATCACTCTCAATCCTCTCCTGCACAGAAGGCTAGTACCGATAAGTCTATCTTCCTTTGTGGACCCGTCTCTTCTCACCTGCCAGGTGGCAAGTGAGTCGCGCCGTCCATTCCTCCTCTCTTCGTCCAGATCCAGTCCATTCTTCTTAAACCAGAAGGTGCCCAACCCTTTCCCTAACGAGCATGTTGTTCGGCAAAACCCCTGCGACAACACGCAAAGCATCGTGTGAGACTGTACTGTACCCTTAGGTGACTGTGAGAAGCGCATACCTCTGTGCTTTCAGAAGGATGATCCTGGTGCTGTTTACCTCCATCCGATGCTGCCACACCACGCATCTGTAGGTCAGCACTTACTCCAGCATGGCCTTGTACATCCTCCGTAGAGTCGAGGAGTCCAATCCCCAGGAAGTCCTCGAGACTCGGATGGGCCTCCCGAACGCAACTTTCGCCACTCCCGCCACCATTCTGAAATGAGCATTGAAAAACAAACCCTCATCTAACATTACATATAGATACCTGTTTACCCTTACGTATCCTATAGGCGCACCACCCATGCGTATGTAGTATCTCATCGCCGAGTGCTTCTCCTTGAGGAGGGTCATCTTCGTCTTCTCCCTCAAAAACGTGAGCCGGGCCTCTGCTCCCCACGCGATCACCGTCTCCATGGCGCTCTCCACCTTGACCTCCAGCACGATCCTCGTGTTTCCTCTGACCAACCCCTGGAGGCAGCCCTGAGTCGGGACCTTCACGGACTCCGTCTGCTCCAAGAACAGCCCGGTCGTCCGGTTCCTAAAGAAGTCTCTCACCACCTCATACAGGTTCTTCGGACATCCAGTTCTCCTCAGCTTCTCCAGGATCCCCGGCCACCAGGCGCTGTCGAAGGCGCCCGAGATGTCCAAGTAGATGGCCAGCAGTCGCTCTTGGAGACGTCGCGAAGGACCCTCTCCAGAGCAATCACGGTTCCTTTTCCAGGACGAAACCCATACTGCCGATCATCAAGCACATCATATACTTGTATATAGTCCCAGAGCCTCGGAAGCTAGCAGCTTCTCCATCACCTTACCGAGTGCGTTGAGCAAAGTCAACGGTCGGTAAGACTTCGGATCCGTAGGGTCCCGATCCGGTGACTTCAACCGTATCCTCAGCACCCCTGCCTTCCACGGGTCGGAGAAACGGCCCTCTAGCATCATCTGGTTGGGTATCGCCAGTTGGTATTTGGAGATGCAGCTTCAGGACTTCTTCACTATCTCCGCCGTCAGGAGATCCAAACCAGGAGTTTTCTTGTTACGGCAGCTTCGGGCCGCGTCGTGTAGCTCCTCTCTGTTGAAGAGAGGAACGGCCACTCCAGCGTAGTCCTCCATCGCCTCCACTCTCAGGGCTCGATGTCTCTCAGTGTCCCTGGCAGGGTCATCATTTGAAACAATGACCTTCAACACCACCCTCGTAGTATTCGCAGCATCATCTGTAGCCAGACCATCAACTCTTGGCCCAGCCACGACCTGTGCCTATCGTGCCTCACCCATGGTGATCTTGTAAACCAAGCCCCACGGGTCCTGGATACCTGTGCTGGAGACGAACCCTCTCCAGCTTGCCTCCTTGGCTCTTCTCACCGCCCACACGTAGACGTTCCTGACCCTCACGTACAAGCGTACGGCCTCCGCGTCCTGCCTTCTCCTCCGTTTAGCCCAAGGGACCTTCTTCCTCATCCTAGTCAGCTCTGGAGTCCACCAGGCGGCCCTCTTCTCCAACCTCCTCACCCTCGTGATCGAACGATCTCAGGCAGATCCCATCGCCTGCGTCAAGGCCCTCTCCCTTCCATCGATGCGCAATGTTTGGTAACATCTAATTCTTCTAATGGGTTATACAAACAACTGTAGATTAATTTCACTAACTACAAAAATATATTTGGCCTCAAATATTTGAATTGACGTGTGATTTGTGTTGAAATGTTAAAATGTACTTATAAATACAATATTTATTGTAAAAAACGGAAAACAAGCTGGAGGAATTTCAAATCATGTATAGTAAAACACACATAATAGATTAAAATTTTGTAAAATAAAGTAAATTTCAAATTAAATAGTCAAATACATAATTGGTCCAAAATAATTGTATGTGTTTTATTGTTTATATGACTAAAAATACTAATTAACCCATGAATAAATCAAAATAATAGTAATATTATCATAACTATTATTTTTTAAACGACATTTTGAATAAAAACCAACTTGACTACAATTGATCAAACAATAGTTAACAATGCGTGCGTTTTGTTTTCGTAGAAACACACGTACATTTTTTCTGATTCTATTTTATTTTTGGTGACTTGGCGGTCTAGGGGTAAGGTGTCAGACTTCTGTGCTGGCAGCTGTGGTTCAATCCTCGTTCCCGGCACAGATTTAGCTGATTACCAAACCCTTCCTTCACCTCTGACAAGACATCTTGTGGATGTGTGGAATGCCAGGCCCCCACCGTGGTTCGGATCCCACGTTAAACTGTAGGTCCTCCATTTCATCTCACAATCACCCTAACCATTGCACATTAGCGTAAGTGCGTATAACCGGAACGAGTAGTAAGACGCGGTGCTAATAACAATAATATTTTATTTTTAAATATAAATTTTAAAAATATTGTGTACTCGGCTTTAACGCTGATGTAGATGATTAAAGATTAATAAAAATGATAATAAATAATGCCTTTGCAGTGGTTGAAAAATCTAGAGCATTTTGTGGGGTACCTTGTTTAAATCTAGACTATCAACTCCAATTTAGTTACTCTAATTCTTAGGTCTCAGACACTCATAACTCATACTTGAAAATCGTAACACCCGTTATTAAAACGCTAACTGGCCTCGTGGAGTGTTGGTAAATGCACCTGCCTACGAGCTTAGGGGCCCCGGGTTGGATTCCCGGCTGGTACCTTGGGTATTTTTCCCGAAAGGGAATTGTTTAAATCTAGCGGGCCATATTTTGCTCATCCCCGACTCGGACAGTTTGACCACCAAAGCGGGTGAAGATGGTCCGATCTAAGGGCTCGCTGAGGCTGGCACACGGATGTTCACACTGCTGTAAGATACTGTCACGAGAGTTTAGTTGCGAGTCGAATCTTTCGTGTTTTGTGTTGAGGAACGATGCTGTCTCTTGTCAGCTGACGACAGTGGTAGTGATTGGTTTGTGACAGGGAGAATGAGGAGAATATACCGAGTGCAACCTTGGAATCAAGAGCACCCTCACCAAAGCTACTTTCAACATTTAGGCCTATCTAGGGAGTTTTTAAAGCCACTTAAGAATGTCAAAAAATGACCTTTCAGTTTATTCTTAATTTTATTGAACCAAAAATTGTGGAACCAGTTAAAACATTCAACAAAATATCATCAAATAAAGAAAATAAATTGTTTGTGAACACAAGATTACTAGTGTAAGAAAAGTGAGTTCCCCATTGGGCCGGTAGAGAGAACCACTAGCACAAGTTCCAGGTTGCCCGACGATGGTCGATAATTCTAAAAAAACAAATAAGGTCGTCACCATCACTGTGCTAAGGATTCCAGTGGAATACTAAACAAGCAGCGCGACTGCTGGATAAATGAACTAATAATGATTACTAGTTTTGTTTCATTATCGCCAGACATCCATGTGCCAGCAACGAGGCCGCTACCAAGCACCGATACTCGACTGGCCATTGTCCGACCCGTGTAATACCGTGCGGCATATTAATACTGCATGATAATAATAATAATAATTTAAAAAAAATATTTAGCACCACGTCTTACTACCCGTTCGGGTTATACGCTTTAAGTACTAATTACTCTAATGGATTAGGAATTGAACCCGCATTTACGTGGTGGGAGAGTGGAAAACCATTTAGGAAAAACCACCCCCAGTTCACCCGACCGAGATTCGAACCTCGATCTCCCCGTCCATCAGCAGTCGAGCTCAACACGACAAGCGCGTTAGCCAACTACGCCACCGAGGCGGGTTACTGCATGATAAGTATGCACGTTAGCATACCCTCCTCTCCCCACACCCCTTTTCCCGGGACCACCGCCAGGCGTCGAGGGCATAGAATAAAGAAGTCGTACCGGGGCCTGGCACTCGCGTACCAACAACCGAGGTGTCTTTGAACATTCCTCATTGTTTGAAAGTGAGAAATAAAAGCCATTTTAATTTGTATAAAGTATATTGCACAAACATTTAGACATTAACACAAAAACAAAAGTACAGCTGATTTCAATGTTTATGTAAACGAGACACACAATTCTTGGAAGAGCTTGTTTTATATATTCTTTGACACGTTATAATTATGTACATTGGTATATTCTGTGCTATATTACATTGTTACAGGGATATAAGTCACTCTCGCAGCAAACACACGTCCATTAGATTGGGTGAAGTATTTCCATCGAGAAACAATATATCAAGTTAAGGGAGGAATGCAGGGGGACCTGAGAAAATATCACCTTGTTTTGAGTGTTTATGGCAAAACATTTTTTAGTCAAAATAAATAAAATATTTCTCCAGTACAAACAATAATATAGAGTTTAATTTAATTAATGTGTGGAATGCCAGGCCTCCACCGTGGTTCGGATTCCACGTTAAACTGTAGGTCCTCCATTACATCTCACAATCAATCTAACATCACATATTAGCGTGAGTGCGTATAACCCGAGCGGGTAGTATGACGGGGTGCTAATAATAATTAACATTTTGTAAGTTTGTTTTTGTAAAAGTGTCCGTAGACCTAATTAATTGATTGTGATTGGCGAGGACGAAATAACGATCGACAAAACTCCAAGCAGCGCAAATCGACGTTGAATATCTCAGAGGTAAGAACATCGCCGCGATGTCGATACTTTAGTCTTGTATTTGTTAAAGCACTCCAGATCTGGAGTAAGACTGTGTTCTTACAAGGAGAAGGGGGTGAACTATATATACAGGAGGAGATTATTAATGTTGGGAGACGTCAAAAGGGGGGTCTACCCCTTCACCCCGCCCAGGGGCATCAAACGGTGATTAGCAATATGGGGCTCCGGCAGAGAACGTTTAGAAACAAGCGAGCAGCGGCGTGCGCGTTTCAGGGGTAAGAAGGCAGAGTGGACTAAGAGGTTGAGATGGATGACAGGGGGGGGGGCACATAACGA
>CABFOW010003234.1:0-18019 GCA_902141385.1 Timema californicum
TAGTTTTTGTATGTTGATAATATGCACCCCATTTGGTTCTCAACCAGTGGAAGTTTCCTCCCGTCAGGCACGGCACGTGTTTGATAGTTTTTGTATGTTGATAATATGCACCCCATTTGGTTCTCAACCAGTGGAAGTTTCCCCCCGTCAGGCACGGCTCGTGTTTGATAGTTTTTGTATGTTGATAATATGCACCACATTTGGTTCTCAACCAGTGGAAGTTTCCTCCTGTCAGGCACGGCTCGTGTTTGATAGTTGATTTGTATTAAGGTTAAGTACCACCTTTTGGAGCTCAACCCCTGGGTCAGTATGCCTGTCTGGCTTAGGCTCATTGGCCCTGCAGTGGCACCCAACAACCTGGAAGAGAACACTGAATCGTAACTTACCGCAATACTTTTACAAGTAGGGCTAGACTCGGCCTTCTTATGGGCAGGCGGGTCACGCCACTGTATTAACAACTGATTATGTCTTCCAATTAACCTAATGTCAATCTTCACCGGTCCTATTTGTGGACTGTGGGATGGAATATTGGACTGTGATCTGTAGCTGTTAAATATGTATACATTTTTTTGTTCCCATTAAAATGATTTGTTATTTTAAAGTTATCTGTTTGCTTTTTTCAAATATCCTGACTTGTCTATTTACCTTGTATAAGATAAGGCCGTCTCTGGACTAGACTAGAGCGGCCGTGTCACCTCTAAATAAAATAAAATTTTAATAAAACACAAAACACTGTCAGAAAACCAAATTAAATCACTCTACATGTGTTAAGAAACACACTTATGTAACAAACATTGAGCCTCTGGCAATTTTGAGGTCAAGAAAATGGCGACCAGGAAATGCCAAATCACCTGCTAAATATATCAGAAGTATCGTTGCTGCCAACTGAGCTCAAAACAAGTGAAAAAATATTAAAACTTTTCACAACAAACTAAATATATTATATAATAACTATATTTGGAGTAAAAACCTACACATTAAAAAAAACATTTTCTGGAAAGAAAAGAAAACTAATTATTGTAATTTTTCATATTTAGTCTAATAAATGGAACACGTCTGTATATGGAATGCACTCGCATTTCCGTATAGAAGTTATGAATAAACCACAATCATGTGTTGTAAATAAAATGTCATAAAACAAATGCATTTTTGCAAAACTATTTTAGCACTTTAACTTTTGAATATTAAAGCCAACAAGTGACAAAGAAGTAAACTTGCGTACCTACAAATAACGAGATGTAAAATACATTTTCAACCGTGGAAATAATGGTTTTCATCCTTGAAGATGCCAGCTCTCCGGTAAAAGTTGAACGAGAATGAGAGGAAAGGGGGTAGGGACGGTGAGGGGGGGCGGGGGGAACTATTAAAACACTTTAAAGAGCCATCAAGAAGTGTTTTGACGACAGCGCACCGCATGGTGAAGTTGTTAATTACTCCAAGACAGAGGACAGATCCGTACTAAATAGAAGACATCACTGGAAATAATAATTATTTGTGACTTTCCTACCGTGCAAGATGTTACAACGAGCAACGCACGAAAGGTTTTAATTTTCTCGTCGATATTTAGAGGTAAGGTCTGCAAGGCGTGATCAACTAATGATAGGCTTGTGGTCCGTTTGAAAGTTGCGAGCTTCAAGTGGATACCGCCGGTATAAGAGTGATTTGGAAGTCGCTGATTCCTCCTTAATGAATGTATCTAGTTTCACTCCTGGCATGGAGACATTGAGGGCAGGAAAGGGCTAGGAGTATTTTGAAGGCACTGATTTGCAGTGGCGGCTCGTAGCTAAAATTAGTGGGGGTGCTGCTCCAGGAAATTTTTAGCCTTTGTTTTAAAATTGTGTAAAAGGAAAAAAAAACATGTATAAAAAGAAAATTTATTCAGGAACTTGATAAAATTTTAACAAAAAAAACCCCAACAGTTTTTACTTACTTTAACTTAAATTGTTACAATTCAAGCTTGATCTATTTATTTAAAAATGAAATCCATTTTTCTTGTTTTAATTTGCGCAAAAAGATCAATAGTTTTCTCCTTGATCTCTGGATGACAGTTAAGGAATTTTTTCTCCATTTAAAGTACTGCAAAGCATTTAGTCTTTCTGTTAAATAAGATAACCGAAAAAAAAAAGAATCAAATAGAATAGCTGGAAGCAGAATAATAATCTAACTCTACACTCTTCTACAATTTATCACATTCAAGAATATGGTACACGGTTTTTAAGCACAACACATGCTGAGTAAAAAAGAACTTCCCTCCACCATCACGCCAGAGCCAGCACTGTGAGAGCAACAGTGCTTTCTTTACCTGGCAGTACCACCTTCCTCCCCACTCCCTGCTATGTGTGCATGCGCACAACAGTCAAACACCACGTCTCTGGCACTGTGAAGCGCACAGTTCCATACAAAGATGTTTGTATCTTTTTCATAAACTGTGGGATGGCTACTAAAGTACTGACATTAATCTTAAGGAATATAAATATTGTACTACAAAAATAAAGAAAGAATTAAAGAAAAAAGGACTCATTATATTAAATGTTATCGATAATATTAAATGGAAATAGGGGGTGATGCAGTTCCGCAGTGCCTATCCATGTCTCTTCTGAATGTCCATCGTTCTAATCCCTGCTTGGATACATTGAGGGCGGGAAAGGGCTGTGATTATTTTTAAGGCACTGATAACTATTTCTCTTCTCAATGTCCACTGTTCTGATCCCTGTTTGTATACGATGAAGGCAGGAAAGGGCTAGAATAATTTGTAATACACTGATATGTCTCCTCTGAATATATTTAGTTCCAATTCCGGCTTAGATAAATTAAGAGCAAGAAAGAGAAAGAGTGATTCAAATCCCACCACATTCAGTAGATTCTAAAATATAATAAATGCCGCAAAAATATGCTATTATTTATTGACAATTCAGTAGATCTATAAATAAATGTGGAATAGCTACTCTTGAGCACAATTCCCTCGTTATATCTCACTTACAGCTGCCAAAATCGATACCATCGAACCAAACATATGACCCTC
Organism: Timema californicum; assembly: GCA_902141385.1. Taxonomy (NCBI): domain Eukaryota; kingdom Metazoa; phylum Arthropoda; class Insecta; order Phasmatodea; family Timematidae; genus Timema; species Timema californicum. Next base: position 3,023 of record CABFOW010003234.1, read on the forward strand.
AGAGTTGAACTCAATGTCACTGAGCCTGTAGAATTTTAAGAAATTCATTGAAAAAGTGTGTATCTGTAGTTTTAAGCCATTTAAAATGTCTGAGAAGACATGGCTGAAAGATATCAGTGAACACTGAAAAGGGAAAAATGAAGAAATGTGCACAATATGGAAATCGATATATTTTTTTACTACGTTCTCCTCCAAACAATGTGTGTTTATCAACCCACCCTCAACACTAGAGTTGCTAGATGTCGCCTGAGGGAGGCTGGGAATGTGTCACAAGAAGTCCTAACGTCTCCTTGATGGAGATAGTAACTACTTCCTGGTCTTCAGTTGGAAGGCTTTCCCTGCAAGAACGCGTAACAAAACCATCGCTTACCATTGTTCGCAGTGACTGTTATTATTATTAGTATTATTTATAGGTTCAACACAAAGATTACTAACCAATTAATCAAAAGTGTGTGTACGAGGAGGACAGATTGGAGGAAAGGCACCCAAATTAGCGTGGTTGAAAGATCAAAAGCGTATAACCCGAACGCGTAGTAAGACATGATGCTAAAAAAAATAATTACTACAGTGAAACTTACACTGGGGAATCCTTTCCCCATCTACCCCCAGTTTAAAATGTTTTAATCACTCAAATTGAGGTAAGGGATGTCCAAAGTTTTGCTTGTTTATTTATTTCCTGTATTTAACGTGCAATTTATGAATCTATTGATTATATCAGCACACGACTTATAAACAAACTTAAATCTAGAGCAGACACAACATCCAGTCCCCGGCCGTTAATTCATCACTGTGAAAGAGGAAGCTCACGTTACATCAGTGATAGATTTTAGACCATGCCGGGAATCGGATTCTGGACCCTTAAGTCAGTAAACAGGCACGCTATTGATTGAAGTAAAATGTATAATTAAAAATAGCAATAAAATAAACTTTGACCTATTTATAATAATTTTTTACGTGCAACGCTTTTTTTTTTACCCGTCCAAGCTATTGTGGGGATAGACTAGCCTCTTGGGTTCAATTCCCGGTGGCACCATAGGTTTAATTCTCGAAGGGGGAATGTTCCTATGGTCACCATGTGCTGGTTAATCAATATTAATGGATAATACTGTGATATTATGTGTTGATTTTAATGTCAATTTAAATTTGATTGAAGTTTATGAGTTTAAGATGTTTTATTACATAAATTTTTATAACGAAGTACAATAAATATAAATATAAATATCTGAAATATATATAATTGAACATTAGACAAAATTTAATTTTAGGATGATAATTTGAGTTATCATAGTGAGTAATTAATAGCCAATAAAATTATATTAATCTTATTATTTATCAATCACTATGTTAAATCATTTTATTATCTTCATTAAATCAAATTTGTATAACTTTCAACTATACATTTTTCAGTTATATTTATTATGCTTCATTGTACAATTTATGTAATGTAACATCTCAATATCATAATGATTACTAATCAACTTTAAATTGACATTATACTAAACACTTAATATCCAAGTCCTATCCATTATTATTAATGACGATCCTTACTTCAATTATTAATAATAATATTAATAATAAAATATTTTCTAAAATGCTGGTTAATTAGGCTTAAGTTAGGTTTAAGACTTCTACTGGCACTACATAATCACCATCATCATCATCACATATCATCAGGATGAAGTAACCAAACATACAGGGTGCCCCTACCAGAAGAATACCATGAATGTCAAACACACAAACCCTGGTGACAGACACTAAAACAACCCTAGTGGAATATACACGTTAAAAGTATAATTTAGAATAATGTAGCCATATTTGCTTGAAAAATTGAAAGTAGGGGTTTGGGTGATTTAAGCCATTTAGTACAAATGAAACCGCAGTACACCTCAGCCTTCTCTTCAAGTTAAGCCAGACAAGATTGATGCTTTTTTTTTACTTCAGATAAAGTATGTACATTTGGATTTAGATCGATAGGTACTTTTTGTCAGTTATAAAACTTACAAAAACAATTTTCATATGTGTATACGTTAAGTAACAAGATCTACAACTGTTACTATATTATATAAATACCTGTGAAATTTCAATTTTCTTTATAAAAATGCTGACCAACATTTGCAAGACTTAAAACAGGCCAGCAGAGAAAAATATAATAGTATAATAAGACAATAACGTATGTATAGTCTATAAAAATTATATAGGAAAACAATAATTATAGATAAACATTAATGATTAAATTGGTACTCTAAGTCGATTAAGTGAATTATAGTGATTAAAATATTTAAAAAAACATTGAAGTTATTTGTGTCAACCCAATAAAAAAGAAAGATGTTATTAAAAATATTTTAGTGATTAAAATAGGCTCTAGTAAATTTTCTTAACTGTAGGGAAGTCGCTTAGATCACTATCAATTTTTCTCTTTTTTATATCTAACAATCAGTTTGTACAAATCTAGAGTTTGTGACCCACTTCGGTGGCTGGATGGTCTAAGCCGTCACTCCTGTAATAGACTATTCTGCCGATGACGGAAATATAAAGGTTAAATTCTGGTCGGGTGTACTGATTATGGTTTTCCTAAGTAGTTTTCCACTCTCACTACACGCAAATGCAGGTATATTTCCTCTAAATTCAACAACCTTCCTCATACCTAATTTATTAGAGTAAATTAGTACGTAGACGTTTATCCCAAATGGGTATTAAGACGTGATGATATATACAATATACAGGGTGTAAAATATTATATGGGCGTATTCCCACTGACCAAACACTAATAAAAGTTCATATTAACCTGGGTCTAGAAACTCTTAGTTTTTGAGCTAGGAGGAATTTGATTGTTTGATTAATAAGCAATCCAACAGAAGAAGTATCGCAACTAAACAAGACAAAGTTTAGTAGAAACAAACAAAAGCACAAGAATACAAAATATTTTGTAACAAAAATTGTTCAAAATGATGCCGTGCTTCAATGCAGTCTCTGAGCCTGCGTTCCATGCTTTGTCGTTCTCTGTTGAACACCCTTGGGGTTTTGCGTATTTGCTTACATACATTTACGATAGCTCTCTTAAAGCTCATTGCTCGAATTGGGAAATTTCAACAAACGGAACGGTAAAAACCAATAATTCCTTAATCTTTTTCTCCCCCAGCATTAAACTATTACATTGGTAGAACTTTCTATACACACTTCAATAAGTTGTATTCTAAGTCATGCCAGTTTAATAGAATTTCAGTAAAATGAATATTACATTGCAATTTTTTATATTAATCTAATTTATTGATACAACAAATTAATATTGAAATAAAAAATAAACTGCCACAGTAAAACGATATCCAATATTTAACTATGTAGGTAGGCGCTAGTGTAAAACCATATAATATCCATTATTAATTACAATCATTTAGACTCAAATTCAGCATAAGAATTAATAATTACATATTGTTGACATTAAAATATAAACATTACAGTGGTGTTAGCATTTTTAACATCTCTTTCATTTTTTTTAAATAAGACACTTAAAATATCGGAAAATGTGAAGGATGCCTATAATTTGTGTGAAAATCCTAAACTGAAATTAATATAATTACAATGAGAGAAATATACGTGCTAAAACACTCCTCAATCACTTCTTGTGAAGTAAAAAAAGGAGCTTCATCCTACAAAATGTTGCTACGGAAGAGACAAAATATGGACCAGAAAATTTGAAGAAATATTTTGTTTTACATTGTTATGAAAAATTATGAGAATGTACAAAAATTATTGTAAATATTTAATAGATATGAACATTTTTGTTTCTATGTATAATGTTTTGTAACAAGCACTTTATTAAATTGGAAGAAGCAACCAGATATTCTATTATTTAATTTAAATCCCTTTTTCATTTTCCTCATCATCATCATCAACTGTTTCCAGCCAGTGGCCGGGTCAGTTTAGTAAAATGTCTCAATCGTCCTCTATTCTTCCACTACTATTCCTCCTTTAATTTTCTCCATTCTTCTCCTCTCCCTTGAATGTCCTTCTGTCTTTTTCCATGTCATTACATGCCCATACCATCTCAGTCTTGCTTCCTCTACTATCTCATGTACTCCCTCATCCTCACTACATGCCCATACCATCTCAGTCTTGCTTCCTCTACTATCTNTCTATCCCAGCACAGATTTATCTGATTACCAAACCCTTCCTTCACCTCTGACAAGACGTGTATTAATCACAACTTGTGAATGTGTGGAATGCCAGGCCTCCACCGTGGTTCGGATTCCACTTTAAACTGTAGGTCCTCTATTTCATCTCACAATCACCCTACCATTAGACATTAGCGTAAAGTGCGTAAAACCCGAACGGGTAGTAAGACTCGGTAATAATAATAATATTTCGGCAACCGGCTTAATAAGCCTGTAGTGAGAAAGCCCTTTCTATTACGTGCAAACTTTAATTTATTTAAGTATTACACAAGAACAGTTCCTTTTTTAAAAACAAATATGGTAAGTATTACCTGAGTGGTGAAGTTTCGTATGTATTTGTATACTTCAGACATCACATATTGGGACTTTAATGTTCATTTAAATTCTGACTCTACTGAGCAGGCTCAGTTTTTATTAAATACGTTTAGCATTTCTAAAGATTTAACCGCCAACAAATGGATACCATTTGTCTCATTTTTTATTTCATTCAATGCAATAAATATTTAGAAGGAAATATGTTTGGTTATAAAACTTACGTAGCAAGGAAATATTGTAGCTGACTTGAGTAGATAAATAAAATTTAACGCGAAACATAATTTATAAAAAGAAATATGTACTTACAATTTTTTATTTTTTTTTGCTGGTTCACTTGTGTCAAAGAGTTCGAAACTTCGAATAGGTACGATATTTACACTATAAAAGACAATGTAAAACTGAAGGTTTAAATCTTCTACCTACGAATAGAAACAGCAAATGCCCTTTCCAAAAAATAGTCCCCATAATAGAGGCTACAAGTGGTGATAAGAAAGATTAACATCTGTAAAATGTTTGAGTTGAAGTCATTGTCTTTTTTATAAAAATCATCGTGTCTGTTGTGAAGCAAATTATTAGAAAACCCAGTGTAATACAAAATACAATGAACTGTTCAGAAGCTTAGTAGCATCTAGGCTCGTTCAAAATACAATACACTAAACAGACGCGGAGTAAGATCTGGGTTCGCTCAGACTAGAATAGATATCCTTTTGAAAAACGATAGGAAGAACGAAGAAGTAGCGTTCCGGTGTGCAGGCGGAACGCTTTAAACTTTTGTTGTATCAACAGGAACGCTCGTAATATGTCTTCGTATCAACCGAAACGGCGTTCCGGTCCAATTCGAGCACCGCCCCGAGCTAAAAGCCTATTTGATTCAAATTTGTTGGTCGAGCAGTTCATGCAATGGATAACTCCCAACCGATCTTTGGGGAAAACCTTTAATAACTCTAAAACTAAGCGTTTCTAGAGCCATGTTTATATGAACATCCCTTAATTTTTGGTCGATCGAAATACGCCCCTAGAATATTTGACATCCTGTATAGATAACGCTACAACTACAGTCGGCGAAGAGGGCTTATTTTGTGAGACTTTGCTAAAAATAAGTGAAATATTTTTAATGTTGACCCCAAACAGTTGTGTTGTGATGTTTTTTTTTTAAGTTCCTTCGTACTAAAATCCTACTATAACACTGACACCTGTCTACGCTCTGTGTGAATGGCTAAAAGCCATTTATTTGAACCTTTCCGGAACGGGGTGTTGCGGAGGGCGCTGCTATCACGTGTTGACCCTCCAAGAAAGGAGGGGGAAGAGAGTACGAAGGGGAAGCTAGAGGGGAAAACTTTATTACTTTGTCTCTTTATGTGGAAGAAAAGAAAATGTATCATAACCTGCGAGGGTGAAGTTCGGCTCTCGATTGAGGCGGTGGCTTTGTTCTTCCGTTGTGAATTCTCCTTGTCTCTACTGGTGAAGGCTGATGAATTTCCTTAGCACCTGCAGTAATCGTATTTGTTTATAGCACCGCGTCTTATTACCTTTTCAAGCGCATATGGACTAGCTATTCTAGTGAACTAGGGATGAGGAAGATTGAATTTAGAGAAAGTGTACCCGTATTTACGTAAATAGGGAAGTGGAAAAACAATTAAGGAAAAAACTCCCTCAGTACACCTGACCGGGAGTCGCACTCCAATATCCCTATAATCTATTGTGATGGAGACGCCTTAGATCATATGGTCACCGAAACAGGTAGTGGTCGTAATGTTTTATGACAGAACTGTAACTAAAATAAAACAAGCTAGAAAAAAAATAAGATAAGATTTTTCACATTGCCTTGTATTATGTGGAGGGAAGCCGCATCGGTGGCCGAATGGCCTAACGCATCCTTCTCATGATGGAATAGATTGACGATTACGGGAAATTTGAGGTTCTATCTAGCCCAGGTCGGGTCATCTGAATGCTTTTTTTAAATTAAATAGTTTTCCACTCTCGCAAATGTGGGTATATTCCCTCTAACATTCTACCTTTTTGATACCTATCCCACTAGCTTGATTAATGTATGTGTATATCATCAAGGGGTACTAATGCGTGGTGGAGGAAAAAAAAGGATGCGATTATTCACACATTCGATTTGTCTATTTGTGGAGAGAATGGTAAAATTACATATGGAAAACCACCCCGAACTCAGCCGGTAGGGCTGACCTCCCCCACACACCTCTGTAAGTCGTGGCCAAGTGCAATACGAGCCTGAATGCCCTAAGACCCTACGACCAGAGAACTACTTTTTGATATTAAGGGGCTATATAAGAGAAAATATTCATTCTTCTGTTTCTTGTGTCAGCATCTCACCCCTAAACTTGGCTATCTTTCTGCCCCACTCGAGATACTTGCATATTTACACTAATATTTCAGGAGGGTGGGGATGGGGAGGCTAAGGTAGAATCTTAAAAGAAATGTTCCCGAATTTTCATGGTAGGAGAGAAACCAACCTTTGGTACATGATATCGGGATTTCAATGCGATATTAATTTGTTGGATAACTCTTTTATTTGTTTACTCAGAAAACTAATTTATTTGACTCTACATCTTTTTCCATACATTCTCGGTGCTATCTCCCGGATGTGAAAGGAAGATGGTTGAAAAAGGGGGAGGGAGGGGAGGTATAAACGATCCAGTCCTTTGTTAAAGTCTCAGTTGAGTCCGACCAGAGGTAGAATTTCCTAATACAACTGTCGGAGAGAACCCCCCCCCCCTCCCGTCTCTCGTCACTCCGTGTCAGTCGGTGGCCACTGGAGCAACGCCGCCTTGATNCCGTGTCGGTCGGTGGCCACTGGAGCAACGCCGCCTTGATTGTTTAACCAAACAGAGGAGTGTGGGTGAGCCAGGATCTAGGAGGCCATGAATATTCGTACTCGCAAGAGGTTCAGAGGAGGAGGAGGGGAGGTGTGTTCGCGCCGCTAAACCGCGCTCCGCTGTTTCCACGCGGCGGGATCTCATGAATCCCCATTAGACACACATCAGGCGAGCTCGGTGCATGCGTGGCCAACTCACGGTCAAGGAGGGGAGGGGGGTGATCTCTTGCGATCCTAGTCAGGGACTTGGGACTTACCGATTGGGGACTTGGAAGCAATCGTATCGCAACTCTTTCGACCTCGTCGGTATTCGAACCGATAAAGTGTTTTTTTATAGGAAGGGACTTTAAAAAACAAAATTATTATTATAAGCACCGCGTCTTACTACCCGTTCGGGTTATACGCTTTAAGTACTAATTACTCTAATGGGTTAGGAATTGGGAAGGTTGAATTAGAGGAAGTGAACCCGCATTTGTGTGGAGGGAGAATGGAAAACCATTTAGGATAAACCACCCCCAGTTCACCCAACCGAGATTCGAATAAACAAAATAGAAACAGACCATTACAATTTCAACGTAATCGGGGTTTTGCATTGGTTTCACTCCTGTGGTAAGGCGTTTCTGGCAGTTTGTCAGTCACAAATACCCTCGTGGTGCGATCTGGGATCTCGCTCTTCTTTCTTTCTTTAGTATTTTTATTTTTCTTTCTTAATATCTATTTACATACATTTTTTTACAAAAAAACAAATCATAATGGAATATATATAACTTTTTCCCAACCCCTTGGGGTTCTCAAAAAATACAATGGTAGGATGATGAATTAATTGTTTATTCTGTCCATTCAGATCCCCTAAATAGGGCACAGTTAATACATATATAGTGGGGGGATTTGTGTTCCCCCCCACATGGCACATATGACCCGGTAGGTCGTTTTTTGACGGGTCGGCGGGTGCACTTCGCGACACATCTCGCTCTTTAAGCATTCACTGAGTAGTGAAGATTCTCTGAATGAGGCAGATTATGTTATATATGGGTTCTCCTTCTTTGTACTGGCCCGTTGCCTTGACCAAACCGAGTCCTCGACGATGTCCTATCAATAGTTTTTTTTTTCACCCCAGATCCTGAAACTTCATATTCTTTCCTTGCTTGTGGTCATCCGTCAGTTGCGTTCCTCACCTCCCTGGTCCCCTTAACCTTTCCACCTTTCCTTCTATGGCATCACTCAATAAACCAGCGTTTTTCAACAGTTGGGCCACGACACATTGGTGTGCCACGAGAGGTCAGCAGGTGTACCGCGGGAGTGTGAGCAAAAGGTAAATAAAAAAATAAAAATATTTGAGGAGTAAAAATCTTTTAAAATCCATGATCAACATTATTCTTAAAAATAGCACAATGATTAGAGTTTTAGCTATAAAACTTTAAAACACAATCCTAATACTCTTTTTTTTTTGTAATGATAACATCTCTCCTTAAAAAATCAATAATGTGTATTGACGGTTTTAGTGCCTTGTTCAGTGTGCAGTGAGTTCAAAAAGGTTGAAAATTATGGCACTAAGTCATTATTCTCATAACGCGTCTCAACCAGTTGAACGTTCTTCGTAGACTCACCTGCAGAATGGTTATACATCTAATTATTCGTATTATTTTATTATTATTATTATTATTATTATTAGCACCACGTCTTACTACCCATTCCGGTTATACGCACTTACGCTAATGTGTAATGGTAGGGTGATTGTGAGATGAAATGGAGGACCTACAGTTTAACGTGGAAATCCGAACCATGGTGGAGGGCCTGGCATTCCCCAAATCTCCAAGATGTCTTGTCAGAGGTGAAGGAAGGGTTTGGTATTCAGATAAATCTGTGCCGGGACCGAGGATTCAACCCCGGACTCCCAGCACAGAAATCCGGCACCTTACCCCTAGACCACCAGGTCAATTCGTCTTATAACTTCTTCGCTAGTCAGCCAATCTGTCCACTTTACCCTTTCTATTCTCATCCAGCAACATAAATCAAATCTTTCCAACAATATCGTTGGCTTAGAGATAAAACTCATTAAGTACATTTCTGCTGGAAATGAGTTTATATGTGTGTATATGTTAAAATTTCAAGATCTATAAGAAGAGAAAGTCATTAAATGTGTAAACTTATATCTCTATCTATTTTTTAAAAAATCATCAAATTCAACATTGAAAGCTTCTTTGACAGGTAAAAGTCATCATTCACTTAGCAAATCTCCAAACATTGAAAATACTACTTAGTGAGTTTTAACCTCTAAACCGACGATATATTCTCCTCTTTCTTCGTGGACCATGTTTCATCTGTATACAAAGTGACGCTTAAACAGTCATCTCTAGGTCCAGTTTGCTAGTTTGTAGCATCCTATTCGTATTTAGAAAAAACAGACTTGACCATCTATTACTAATTTTGACTTTATCTCACGTTTACATAACACAGATTATGTAAAAATTCACAAATTTCCTAAACAGCGCTCCTACCCCGAAATGATGGGCACTTGAATAAAGGCGGCATTCTCGTCTTGTCTGGTTCGTCAGTGATAGTGAGGTCAAGGTTAGAACCCTGGATGCGTTTACTGAGGTAATTTTTCCTGAATAGTTTCCCATTCCTCCACTAAAATACGTCTACACTTCCTCTGATATGCTGTCTGTTTATTTATTTTGTATCACCGCGTCTTACTACCCGTTCAGGTTATACGCACATATGATAATTATTCTGATGCGTTAGGTATGATGAAAGAAGCATTTAGAGATTATTATTATTATTATTATTAGCACCGCGTCTTACTAACCGTTCGGGTTATACGCACTTACGCTAATGTGTAATGGTAGGGTGATTGTGAGATGAAATGGAGGACCTACAGCTTAACGTGGAATCCGAACCACGGTGGAGGCCTGGCATTCCCCACATTCACAAGATGTCTTGTCAAAGGTGAAGGAAGGGTTTGGTAATCAGATAAATCTTTGCCGTGACCGAGGATTTAACCCCGGACCCCAGCACAGAAGTCTGACACCTTACCCCTAGACCGCCTGGTCACCGACCACGAAAAATAACACTCATTAGACCCTACCGGGATTCTAACCCCAGCCCAACACAGGGGTGATCATTCGGCCACTGAATCGGGTATCTATCTAATCCTTGCCCTATTATTGTAAATGTGCAGATAGATGGAAGAATAGCAAGACTGGACGTACAAAAAAAAAACTTTAATCTTAACATTAAAATGATGTATAATAGTGAAAACTAAACAATCCTTTAAACTTTATTTTTTACTCTAATAAACCATCAGAAAGCAGTCCATATTTTATTTACAGCTATCTTGTCGTTTATATTTACAAATAATCTTGTGAAAATAGCGTGTTTGTGTAGATTATATGTAAATAAATACAACAGTTGAGAGCTATTCGAAACCTATTCCTTAAAAGTGTTTCAAATACACCCGTCTCATGGAACGGAACAGTGCTTGTACTATCACAGCGCCGATAGAAGTTTCTATAAGGTAATCTTGTTCCCCCTTGTCTCCTAGGGATATCCTGGTTGCCTCCTACGGGAACAGTAAACCGGGAAGAAACATGAAAACACTCTCGAGTCCCGCTAACATCTCAGGAGAGAGAGCTCTTTAACTGGCAGGAGTTTCTCGCTTTACATACCCAAATAGCTCTATCAATGTACAGACGACATTGACAATACATACACAAACAGCTCGTGTAGAGTTACAGTAATACATACATATGACAATACATACACAAGCAGCTCGTGTAGAGTTACAGTAATACATACACAAACAGCTCGTGTAGCGTTATAGTAATATATACATGTTACAGTATATACACAAACAGCTCGTGTAGAGTTATAGTATTATATACATGTTACAACATATACACAAACAGCCCGTGTAGCGTTATAGTAATACATACATATGACAACACATACACAAACAGCTCGTTTAGCGTTATAGTAATACATACATATGACAACACATACACAAACAGCCCGTGTAGCATTATAGTAATACATACATATGACAACACATACACAAAAAGCTCGAGTAGCGTTATAGTAATATATACATATGACAACACATACACAAACAGCTCGTGTAGCGTTATAGTAATACATACATATGACAACACATACACAAACAGCTCGTGTAGCGTTATAGTAATACATACATATGACAACACATACACAAACAGCTTGTGTAGCGTTATAGTAATACATATATATGACAACACATATTACGCCATCAGTTCGTGTAGAGTAATAATAATATATACATATAACGCATACACAAACAGATCATGTAGAGTTATAGTAATATATACATATAGCAGCACATGGGTCATCGAATTTTAAAATTATATTAATATATCTTCAAGATTATCTATAATAAATGGTACTCCCAATCAATTTAGATAGAAGAGAAAGGGTAGCGATACTTATTCTTGGAAAAAATTGATCATGGAATTGTGTAGAGCTAGCTTGCGTGCTGACGTCATGTAAGCCTGCCACTTTATTATAATGAAGAGCTTTAGGCTTTTGGTCAACCTACTTGGCTATTTTAAATATCCAGGCGTCTCCCATAAGCTCCCCGCTCATTATAATAATCTAATTCAACCTTTGATGTCAATCAAGCCTCACGGGCACTAAGCCCCGAGGATGACAAACCGGGAGTAAGGTAGCGAAAAGTCTACGTGTAGGAGGAACCGTAATATTCATCAGTACACAAACCACGACCCAATAACCTCCGTACCCTCACGTCCGCGTCCTCTCCCGTCCTCATACAACTACCTACCAGCTGACCTGCATCTCCAATACAACTTCAGGACTCTCTTCAGACAAGATCCTAGACTCCTTCAAACCCGTCTCCTCAACGGCAAAAAAAAAAAACCTCCACCCTGCGTTAGATTCCACACACTTGGATCGATCTCCCCTCCCCTCCCCATCCCTTTTCGATCTCATAACATCACCTAATCCTAACAACTGAACCCTCTCCCGGGACCTATGGGTGGTATAAAAGAAGGCCATTAAGTGTGAGTGACTGCTTAGTGGTACGTTAGTATAGTCCCTAGAAGACTCACGTTCCACCTTCTAGCCTATGATGGTGCAAGCAAGCCAACACCATTAAGTGTAAGTGACTGCTTAGTGGTACGTTAGTGTAGTCCCTATAACACTCACAGTCCTACCGTCTAGCCTATGATGGTGCAAGCAAGCCAACACCATTAAGTGTGAGTGACTGCTTAGTGGTACGTTAGTGTAAACCCTAGAAGACTCACGTTCCACCTTCTAGCCTATGATGGTGCAAGCAAGCCAACACCATTAAGTGTGAGTGACTGCTTAGTGGTACGTTAGTATAGTCCCTATAACACTCACAGTCCTACCTTCTAGCCTATGATGGTGCAAGCAAGCCAACATCATTAAGTGTAAGTGACTGCTTAGTGGTACGTTAGTGTAGTCCCTAGAAGACTCACAGTCCTACCTTCTAGCCTACGATGGTGCAAGCAAGCCAACATCATTAAGTGTAAGTGACTGCTTAGTTGTACGTTAGTGTAGTCCCTAGAACACTCATGGTCCACCTTCTAGCCCATGATGGTGCAAGCAAGCCAACGTCATTAATGATCCATTCACACTAATCGTTCACTTAGTGGCTTTCTTGCATATTCGTCATGCCAACTGCCACTGTACCTGTTGTAAGGAATCAATCCCTAGATTATTATCTACCCCCATCGCCCTCCATCAACACTAAGTTGGCACCTGGCTGACCGACCGACAGTAGAGACGGAATATTCTCTTCCACCTAGAAGAAGAGAACAACCAAGACACACTTGACAATCATGCAGAAGATACCTCAAACACTAACCGACTGAGTGAGTAACAAGCTAAGAATAAATACACCCTAGTAATTATTAGCGTGGATAGAGGACGGAGAACACCACATATAGACAGGCATCCTCATTTTATCCTACCAGGATTATAGATTAGACCCGACTTCTCCGTCAATTATTATTATCAGCACCGCGTCTTACTACCCGTTCGGGCTATACGCACTTACGCTAATGTGTAATAGTAGGGTGATTGTGAGATGAAATGGAGGACCTACAGTTTAACGTGGAATCCGAACAACGGTGGAGGCCTGGCATTCCCCACATTCACAAGATGTTTTGTCAGAGGTGAAGGAAGAGTTTGGTAATCAGATAAATCTGTGCTGGGACCGAGGATCGAACCCCGGCTGCCAGCACAGAAGTCTTACACCTTACCCCTAGACCACCAGGTCACCTTCTCCGTCAATGAAACGGTGACAAAGTGAGGTCTTAGACAGCTCGGATAACGCCGCAGGTCTGTATAAAGGTCATCCATCTGCCACGTACGTCACACGGCGGCTGGTCGTGAGTCAATGCGCTCATCCCTGGAACGGATCAAATTGATCCCCCCCTCCCCCCACGACTTTGCCACAACCAACCAGCCTCACGACTCTGGCTAGTTGCAAACGTCATTTCATGTTTCTATTATGAACGGGCAACGTAAACCTACCGGAGTCACACCCCTTCCCTCCACCCTTTTACCACCACCCCGCAAAGCCAGCTCTAAAACCACCCATCAATAACACCACCACCCCCGTCCATATACATGGTGTATCACAATTTTAAATTATTCACCTCGCGGCTACCAATTCTTGTTTCAGTTTGACCAACGGAAAAAAAACAATTATCTGCAGTTTTTTTTTTAAAAAAGGGATATAAACTAGCATGGGTTTTTGTTTGCCCTCATGAAGCTTCGGGCAATTTTTATAATACTTTCACGTGGACTATATATATTTGGTTCCCTAGGATGAAATTAACTGCCTCCGTTACTCGTTCAACGTTTACATAGGGATCCAGGGGCGCGAACGACGAGAGAGTAACGAATTGTTCGTATTTCAATTCAGAACAGAAATCAAATACTTAACGCGACATAGGGGTCGTTTCTAGTACTTCTTTAACAAATAGATGGTGAATGGGGCGTTTATATCATTGTATCTAAGAGTTATTTTTACATCATTGACCCACTATCGCACGACATACACATTTATTCAAACTAAATTTATCGGAGCGTTTTAACAAATGAGTTATTAAAAGATTAATACAAAAGGGTTAGGGGGAAGAATAGTAGCTGAGAGGAAATGAACGCACAAAATAGGAGAAACAGTTTTGGAGAACCACAGGTGAAAATACAACCAGGATGCATCCAGCTATGATTTCATATCAACTGTTCCTTTGTGCAATTAGACCACTCGGCCATTGGTATGAATATCCAAATTATAAGGCACTTCCAAATGTAATTGCTTTATTTTTGATACAGATATAGAAAAATAAATCACTACAAATAACTATTTATGATTCAAATTTGAAAAATTATTACGAATAAGCATGTATGATTCAAATGAGAGAAATTGTCACTTATATGGTAAAATTATACTGTTTTCACTATACGAAAGTAGTATTGATTTTTTAACTATAAGTTTTTGAAATAATTTTTTTGGTAGTCATATAAAACAATAAAACTGATTTTGGTGACTGAAAATAAAATATTATGCTATATAAAACCTTTATATATATATATATATATATATATATATATATATAAAAATATATTATATATAGCTTACATTTC
>CABFOW010003234.1:18047-79101 GCA_902141385.1 Timema californicum
TATATATATATATATATATATATATATAAAATTCTATTATATATATATATATAATTCTATTTTATTTTCAGTCCTCGAAATCAGTTTTCTTATTTTCATTTCTCTTTTACTAAACATTTATAATAGCATTAAGGTGCGGCATTTCTAGCTTAATAAATATACAACTTTTTTTTTTTTACTAAACAAGCCATCTTATTCTATTAACAATTTAAATTCTAGTTTCTTCGTTACTATCAGACAGTCACAATCGAATATAGGCGCCAGTCTTGTATTATTTATATTTATGGGTGATGGAGTAGTCGGAATTCGAATCCCAACTTGATATACTAAAGTTTATGTTATTATTTGGTTTCTTTGCCTTACTCTGCATAAATACGGGAAAACTTCTTCTTAAATCCTACCTTCTTCACCCCTACCTTATTTTTAATTTATTTTAAGCACCGCATTTTACTGATTCAGGTTATAAGTTTCCTACCTTATGCGGAGAGTGTGGATGGGTAGTAAGACGTGAATTCCCAGAGCTATTGTCAAAATGGGGTAGGACATAATGACATCACTTAATGAGATTGCTACTTATTGTATAACTTGTTTTAGTTAATATTAGTCAAAGTTTAAAAAAAATTGTTTTTATGAAAATAAATTTGGATAGCTTGCTTGATCAATATTGTATTGAATTAACACAGAACAATGCAGTAAACATCGATGTACAGTACGTAATATAGAGAAAGGGAATGAAATGAGTAGTTCACTTTTTGATGTCTCCTGTTTACCTGCTGAAAGCACTTCTTCCGTTGACGAGTAAAAATATTAATTCCACAATTTGCTCCTATACTACAATGAGTTGCATTTCAAATCCAACCCTTTCTTTTTTATTTTCTAGAGAGACACCCAACATACCCCGCCGAGATTTGAACCTTGACCACCTGATCACAGTAAATCTGACACCTTAGACTACGATATCACCAGAACTGTTTGTGATGTTATTGGTAAAGGGCTACCAAGCACGGAATTACAAAGTTTGTAAGCCAATACATGTTTTTAATACTTTGCTGAGTAAATAGGGTCTTTACTGGTTAATTATAAAAAAAAAGCCATAAAAAATAACACTATAGAACCCCGATTATCCGTACTAATTAATAACTAGGCTAGTACGTATAGACAAAAGTATAAGAAAAGAGGTTAACACCAAAATACTTTATTGGAAATATAGTACTAAAATTTAAAAGCATATACCACACAACTAAAGATGAAAATTTTCCGGAAAATTTTGGATCGAGAAATTTTCCACAGTCGTTGCTTGCGGGGGAGGGTTTAAATTATGAAGGGTGCACCTAGACCCTATAGTACTTCAAAATATGTGTTAAAGAGACGAGCAGGTTATAATAAGTGGCGAGGGGGAATGCGGGGGTGTGAGGGGTAGATAGGAAGGACGGAGGATATGAGGAGAGACAAATATTGGGCCAACCTTAAAAATTATTTTAGCTAACTTACTGATGACCAAAAATTGAAGTATGATTTATGAACATAACGGGTCTACAAAAGATCACATTCATTTGTTTCTTTACTAGTTTTTTTTAGCAGCGTGTCTTACTACCCGTTCGGGTTATAAGCCTATGTACTAATTACGCTAGTGTATTAGGGAAAAGGTAGGTTGAATTTACAGGAATTGCACCCGCATTTGTGTGTAGAGTGAGTGAGTGAGTGAGTTAGTGGAAAATCCCTTAGGGAAAAACCTTTGTCAGGGCACCCGAATCGAACCCCGATCTCCCTGTCATCAGCAGTCTAGTCTATTGAGAGAGTAGCGCGTTAGACCTTGAGGCCACCGAAGCGGGTGTTTCTCACTAATACTACTACTATCACTACCACTAACTATTATTACTGTTATTATTGCTATCAATTTAATCAGTTGAAATTAAGCAACAGTAAATAATAATTTAAAATTTTCTGTCTCACATCTATACCTACAACACATCACAAAACAGATGGAATCATGGTACAGTTAATTTATTTACTATAAAACATAAAATAAAACTTTTAAACTTCAAAATTAACGAAAACCGGTGCTAACAATACGAATAACCGGTGCTCTGAATAATCGGGGTTCAACCGTATTGAATAAATGTTCATCTGTACAGTGAGTTGGTTACTTCAACGAGTCAATCATTGAACGACCAACTTAACTGAATACAGAAAACATCCCCCTCCTACCCAGCCCCACTACCCCCTATCTTACGCTACCACCCTCCCTCGTATCAACTTCATTGAATCTCAACGATGACGTCACGGGCTTATTGTTTTCGGTCGTCCCATTGTCCTGCTCCTTATTTCCTGTCAAGACAATGGCTATGTAGGGTCCCGCTGGATAAGACTGGACTCGGCTGCTTTGTTGAGTTATGTTGGACAGGCAAGGTAGTGAAGAAGTTNNNNGGGAGATTTGCAAGGAGAGTAATGTCCTGCAACAGTGAGCTATCTACTTATTTACCATCAAGGAAATCACTTCTAATATCTTGGATAGAAATGTCAACAATTTAGCTGTGGTTTTTGATATAAATTTAAATTGTCTCTCTTTTTTTTACACTTGTTGAGGTTGTGCCAAAAAAAATTTGCTAAATCAAAATATTTACGATAGACTAAAATCAAAGACAGAAAAGATTAATTACTTCCTTATTTACTCTGTGGCATTAAGAACTCAAAACGTTCATTGCCGCACTTACAAAATTAGGCCACCTATCCAAATCTTGCTCTAGTTCCATCCAGTCCACCTCATTACACCCTATCTCCTTCAGGTCCATTCTAATATAATCCTCCCATCTGAGTCTAGGTCTTTCCACTGGTTTATTTCCATTGGGTTTGCCAGTCAGTTCTCTGAACAAGCTTCTAGAATCTTCCGTTTCGTTGCATGTCCTGCCAACCCTAATCTGAGGGACTTGATTATCCTAACAATGTCGCTTGATGATTACAGGTTATGTATCTCATCATTATGTAGCCTCTTCCCCCTCACCAGTAACCTCATCTCTTTTTTCGGACCTAATATCTTCCAATAAGCACTTTGTTTATCGAACACGTTCAAAATGTTTTCGTCATGTGAGGTAGGGGATAATGTTTCACACCCGCAGATAACAACCGGTAAAATTATTAATAATAATAATATTTAGCACCACGTCTTACTACCCGTTCGGGTTATACGCTTTAAGTACTAATTACTCTAATGGATTAGGAATTGGGAAGATTGAATTAGAGGAAGTGAACTCGCATTTGCGTGGATGGAGAGTGGAAAACAATTTAGGAAAATCCACCCCCAGTTCACCCGACCGAGATTCGAACCTCGATCTCCCCGTCCTCAGCAGTCGAGCTAAACACGACAAGCGCGTTAGCCAACTACGCCACCGAGGTGTTTTTGTTCGTATATTCTGAGTTTTACATTCCTTGAACTCGGGCCGCCTCCAAATACCTGCTTGGGTTATACTCCACGCCGTCAGCCCTCAATCGAGCTATATCTAACGGGCGACCGTCACAGAGGTCTGGAAGCGCTGGGTGATTGAACCCTGTACCTTTGTATCTATAGCCTGGAACTCTGACAACCAAACCACATAGGTGGTCCACTTCGCTTACATTAATTACGGGACGGAGACCGGGAAGGTTTAGTTTCAGAAGAAATGTACCCAAATTTGCGTGTAGTTGGGGAAACCATTTAGGGAAAAACCACCCTAAGTACATCCAACCACGATTCGAACCTCTATATCCCTATAATGCAGTGCAACACTAGAGTGACACGTTAGACCAGGAATGGGCAAACTTTAATTCATTATTTTTTTCTTCAAATTCATTTTTAAAAGTAAGCTAACGCGCTCGTTTCGTATTGAGCTAAACTGCCTAGGACGGGGAGAACAAGGTTCGAATCTGGTTCGGGTGAACTGGGGGTAGTTTTCCCTAAATGGTTTTCCACTCTCCCACCACGCGAATGCGGATTCACTTATAAATTCAACTTTCCCAATTCCTAACCCATTAGCGTAATTAGTGCTTAAGCGTACAAACCGAACGGGTAGTAAGACGTGATGCTAAGTATTATTGTTATTATTTTTAAAAGATTATAAATACACTTACATGAACTAGTTTAAATACATTGAGGAAGAAAAACAATCTTATATACCTCAGTGGCTTGGTATGTTTTTAAGTTAGTTCAGAATATATATTACATGATGAGGTGTGAGATGAATGAAACTGTTAGGAGGTGATTCTCAAGAGAGAGAACACAGATTCTGATCAGTAAGTCCGTTTCTAAGATCACTCTTACTAAGTTTCATGGTTAAAAACACTTGTTCAGTACTTATTTTCCTACCGCCGTTTAGTGTATCAGGATGGCAACATAACAGAATACAAAGATAAACATTTAAATTATTTATCCCGTGGATCAGATTAAACACATCGCCGGGCCATATTTGGCTCACGGGCTACAGTTTGCCTATCCCTGCATTAGCGAATGCGTCTACTGATGTTGATAAACAAATTTTAAGAAATTTTTAACGAATATCTCTATAAAGTTATCCGGTACGTATAATATATTACGCAGACTAAATTGATATGACACATTTGATCTGGCCCTAAGTGAATACGTACAGCTATTATTATATATTATACTACTATAAAGCCTCATGGCTGACTCACTCACTAACATTAATGTTTACCCACTTCCAGATGAACTAGAAACTTTAAATTTAGCAAACTTTTGGATTCTAAACTATAACCGACGGGAAATTTCCAAAAAGCCACAAAAAATAATTTTCAACCCCACAAAAAAATTCAAAATTGTGGCTCAACTTTAAAGACGGTGTGGACCTTTCTTTGGAGGTCTATTGTTGCTAAACGTTAACCTATCAAAAAATGGCTCTGTAGTTAGATTAATTTACATCCACTTGTGAAGAAAACCCACTGAGGGTTTGGGGGTTGCACCCCCAACGAGCAAAGCGAGTAATCAGTCTAAAATTAACCAAAACTATTGATATTTGTTATTATAAACACCGGAGGAAATATTTCTTTTCCGCGTGCACCGCGTCTTACTTACCGTCCAGGCTAACGCGTATCTACACTGTTGTGGTAGTTATGGAGGTGGTAGATTTGAGGGAAAATGTTTTCGCATTTGCGTAAAAGAAGAGCGGGAAATTATTATGCGAAAGAAAAAAAAACTCGGTACAGTCGGTCGGAATTCGATCCCATATCTTTCCGTCAACAGTAAACCAGACTAAACGAGACTGATGACTTTGTCCATGTCCTCACTGGTGCAGGCAAGATAAAATTATTAGTAAAATTTACCTAGTATTTTCATTAATAAGAATAGCCTATTTTACTAATTGTGAGGCCAATAAAAACGTTATTTTTTAAAATTGAGGAAATGTGTAAAATTATAATTTTAAATTGAATATCGCACCCAGACAAACCCCCCGCCCCCTTTTTTTTGGAGTCAACTTATTTTGAATGAATCTATGATTTAATTTAATGATGATTATTTGAATCCCACACATAATAATACATTAAATTAATGAAGATTTGTTTTTCTAGACATATATAAAAAAAAGGAAAATAATTGCATTGCTGCGAAAAATTTCTCTTAGGAATGGTTACTCCTTCATACGTCATGGTTCTTCTCATCTATATTTAGGCACTTAGGGTGTGTTTAAGTTGAAGCGTCCCTTCTGATAACATTCCCTGAAAGGACTATGGATGCTCAAGGAGTTTCCAACAGCCGACGCACTAAATCTAAACCTGGCATTCCCAGCAGAAGTCGGTGCCAACTATCATATCTTGACGACGACACGCGGGGAACCACCGAACAAAACCGACCTTCTTCGGCGAGGCGATTACAATACCATGGAATTGCTTTAAAACGAACACGATGGGAACTAGGTCTTAACTTAATACAAGAAGGGAAGTCGCTACGAGCCTAGGCTTGGAGGGTTTTTATCATTCATAAGACATAAAAAAAACACCTCCATGTCATCATCCCACAATCAATCCATACCAACCAAGCGGCCAACGTCTGTTGGTGGAAATAGTGCCAACATTTGGGGATATGGGGTGTCATGTGGTCAGCACAACGAGCCCCCTAGCCATTAATATCAGTTTTCTAGACCAAATATGCTACTTTTTCATTCAAGTATCCTCACGAGTTGACCCTGTTTCAGATCCACTTGTTCACAGAAATATTTGAAAGGACTGGGGATCAAACCTGGGACCTCTGTATCTGTAGCTAACAACTCTGACCTCTAGAACACAGTGGCCGTTAAGACAAAAACAAATTAAATAAATGGTACGGAACTCCGCACAGACCTTCTCGCTCTATTGTTTAAAAATGGAGATATTTAATCAAAACTCGTAATATTTTTGACTCCCGAATTTAAATTTTATGATTTTCTTTAAAAAGAATTAATTTCCTCACTATTATAATTGAACCCTAAAAAAAATCTATATTGGATCCAAAAGGGTCAACACTTCGTATTAAATTTTCAACTTCCGGTTAAAATTTTCAACATTTTATTATGGGTTGCACATCTTATGATTATCGCATTTGTATTAAATTCCTAATTTATAAATTTAAACCAGTAAAAAAGGTAAATATTGATTATTGAGTCTAAAATGATATAGATAGATCATTACTATACAAACATTTTTGCTAAGAGGTTAAAGAAAAAAGAGCATCAACTTTTTGAGAGACTTACTTATCTAGTTACTCTATGGAATTAGAGAATTATTGCGTTAAAACTTAAGTAGTATCTCTTTACAACTAAAGCTTACAAAATTGTATTAATATATTTGCTAATATCTCAGAAACTATTGGTTTTATAAAGATATATTTCAAATATATATTTTTATTTTTAATAGTACTAAAATTTTGCAATAATAAGCTATTTTGTATCTTAAATACAGTAGCCCCATGTCTTCTTTGGTACTGACTGACGGCTCACAGCTGACTTCTGACAGTCAACATTTAGGTATACACCCAAATTTTGACCGTCAGAAGTGACAGCTGCTAAATAAATGTTATTGCAGATCATATGGTTTGGCGTAGAGATACATAATTTGGTCTGGTAACGTTTCAAAGCTGTCAGCTATTAGCTGTGAGCTGTCAGTCAGCACCAAAGAAACCATGGGGCTACTGTAGTTACGGAATACAGAAATTTCTGCTTCTGTAAAGTACCCTAAAAGTCATTTTCATAGGAAAATGGAAATTGTCATTTTGTTTATAATCTTAATCAACGCCTGGATATTAATTCTAATAAAAATGGTTAGAACCAATTTTGAGAAAAGAGATTATTTTCTCTTTTCGTTCTTAATTAAACTAATCTTGATTTTAGGTTTGGACATACACACAGACAGACGTAATTGCAAAAAACACTTTTTAGGGTTCGGGGATCATAAAACGTCGACATCCGTCAATATCTCGGGTTAGATTTTTTTTTATGGTTGCAATATTTTACCTTAATTGTTCGAAAAGTTAAAAATATAGATATTTGCATTTAGCTCGAAATCTATTGGTTTTATAAAAATATATTTGTATTATAAATAGACCTACATATTTGCAATGATAAGTAATATAATATCTCAAATAATTTCGGAGATATAAAAATTAGAATTTTATGCATCATACCGGAGCTCTTAAATTAATTTGCCAAAAAAATGAGAGTAGCCGTTTTGTTTATAATATTGATCGATGCTTAGAAATTAAATTTAATCAAAATCTTTAAAGCCAATTTTGAGAAAATTGATTTTTTCTCTTTTTGCCCTTTAGTAAACTACCCCCTTTACAAAGGTTGGATATCCAATTCTAAAAACCCCTTGAGGCAAACCTATTAAAACCCTAGATACCAAGTTTTAGCCCAAGTGGTAAAATAATTTAGGCTCTAATCCAATGTACAGACAGGCAGACAGTCAGACAGACAAACAGACAAACGGAAATTCGAAAATCTCTTTTTCGGATTCGGGGGATCATGAAACGTCAAAATTCATCAAAATCTTGAGTTATATTTTTTTGACGATCACAATACTTTCTCTACCCTAAGTGTAAGATAGCGAGAAAGTAAAATTACCACTTATTAGTTTGAGATGATTTCATTTTTAACGTATGCTACTCACACTGTTGGCTATGTAGGGCAAGGCATCAGGCTCACCATAAATTATCTCAGTGGTATTCAACTTGGGGTATGTAAAATTATATATAGGCTAGTATATATATATATATAAAATATATTATTTCATTATATATATATATATATAATATAATATTTCATTATAAACAATGAATTAACAGGGCCATATTAAAGATAGCTGCAAGAGATCTGGACTTATGACCATACGATCTGAAAGCACCAATTTAATTTATCTCTCCCTCTCTCTTATTTATGCGATTATTATCTAAGTGGCTATTTGATAATCAGTAATAAATCTGTTATTAATTTTACTAGCTTAGTTCTCCTTTGTTTGGAGCTGCAGAGTAAGTATGTGGGAGGACAAGTGATAAGAGGAACTTGAAGGAGATCCCTTGGTGGGACTACAAAGGGAAGGAAACATTGGAGGAGAAGAATAGAGAATTCAGAAGGAATTTTAAGAATAGGAAAGAGGAAGAATATAGGGAGAAAAAAAAAGAGCTAAGAGAATAGTACGAGAATCCAGAAAGGATTGGATGCAAAATTGGACAGAAATGCTAGGACGGGACGTGGAAGTAAGTAAGAAGGTGTTATATATCCAGGGAAGAAAGAGGAGGAGGAGAGATAAAAGAGAGTAAGTTAGAATGATGGACGAAGAAGTAAAAACGTTGGGGACAAGAGTGGAAGAAAATGAACTATGGATGAGATATTTTGAGAAGATGTTGATCCAGGAAGAGGAAAGGAATGAAAGAGAAGAGCAGGAAGAAATATTAGAAAAGGAAGAAAGAGACCCCACATGGTAAGAGGGGAAGGACGCAGTTAAGATGATGAAACAAGGGAAAGCACTGGGCGTGAATGGACTTACTGTGTAAATGATAGGAGCTATGAGTGAAGTAGGTATACAATGGTTATACAGGTTGTTGAGAGTGATTTGGGAGGAGAAAAAGGTACCAAAAGACTGGGGAAAAGGAGTTGTAACATATATTTTCAATAAAGGCGACAGGAAGAGGTGTATTAACTATAGACGGATAATGCTGATATGCCACTTGTACAAATATTTATGAAAATATCCTGTAGAATAAAATGAAAGGAATCTGGAGAGTAGAACAGTACGGATTTAGGGGACAGAGGTCTACAATAAACTTGATATTTTCCTCATACAGTTGATGGAAACAAGGTATGAATTTGGGAAAGAATTAGTAAAGGTATTCATGAATATGGAGAAGGCATTTGATAGCGTGGATAGAAATAAAGTCTTGAAAGTGACGGAGGAGGCCAAATTGGAAAGAGGAGTTGTAATGAAAGTAAAAAGCATGTATAAGAGTAACAGGAGTTGTGTTAAGACGGAATGATAGGATATAGAAGTTCCCAATAAAAAATTAGTGAAGCAGAGGAGTGCCATCTCTCCACTACTATTTGTAACGGTAACGGAAATTATCATGGAAAAAGTGGTAGGAAAACTTGGGTAGGAAAGAAGGAAAGCCATGATGTTTTATGATCACCTGATGATATGGGGGAGAAGGAAAAGTAAGTACAGGAACAGCTACAAAAATAGAATGAGGAAGTGAAAGAATGTATAATAAAATTTATCATGGTGAAATGTGAAGTGATGGTAGTGACAAGGAAGAGAATACGTCCTAGTAAAGCTATCAAGTTGTATGGAGTAGAGCTTAGAAAAGTACAGAACGTAAAATATCTTGGAAGTGTGGTCGAGGTGAAAGGTGGAAGTAGTTGGGATGTAAGAGAAACTAGGAAAGTGTAGACCATGAGAATGAAGTATGTGAGGAGCATGTTAGCTGTCACGAGGAGAAACAAGATAAAGAATTAATTTATCCGGGAAAGAGTGGGGGTTCAGGGAGTACATGAGATAGTAAAAGAACAAGACTGAGAAGATATGGGCATGTAATTAGGATGAAGGAGAGGATGCTTAAAATATTTATGGAAAAAATATATATGTAGGAAAAAGACTGCAAGGGAGGCCAAGAAAGATATGGGAGGAGCAGATAACAGAAACTGTCCAAGTGAGAGGAGAAGAATGGAAGCAATTAAAGGAGAAAAAGTGGGGAAAGGATGTAGGAAATTGGAGTCATTTTACTAAACTGACCTGGCCATAGGATGGAAATAGTTGTTGATGATGATGATGATGATGACACTCCTTTTTCCCACTCAAAGCTTAATATATAATATACTTTTGGATGTAAATCATTTTGGATTCAGAATATATTTAGCTTGTATTATAAACCAACCACTATGGGGCTACAAAGTTGAAGATAAATTAGATCTGGGGGTACGTGGACGTAAACTGTTGAACGCCACTAGATTAGTAGTTTGAGATGATTTCATTTTTGACGTATGCTACCCACACTGTTGGCTATGTGGGTCAAGGCATCAGGCTCACTATAAATTATCTCATATACAGTGACTAGGAGGTTGAGGTTCAAATCATGGCCATATGAACTAAGCTGTTTTTCCACCTGAATGGTTTCACTCCGTCTCTCTCTCTCTCTCTGTTATTCTCCATTTTCAAATGTTCCACACTCTTCACCCCTAGTCTATTAGTGTAAATACAAGAAAATCATGGGGGTGGGGGTTGTAAAACGTGATGCATGAATCAAATATAACAGCAAGGAATTAACTGATTAATCTAACGAGTATGTTTGTGGAGGGTGGTTTAGAGAAAGTGCATCCACATCAGCGGAAAAAATTACAATAATAAATCACCCTCCTGATATTGGTCCTATCTAAACTTTAACCTCCCCGTCACTGGCAATTCATACTAGTGCGAGCTGGGCGACTTAGACTATATAGACATCAGTGTTAATTAAGGGCGTGCGAGATCGAGTTTTTTCGTTCGAGACGAGAAAAGGAACGAGAATTTTATAATCCCTTACTTAAGGATGAGAACAGAGGGAAAAAATGGATATAATTAATTATTTCTAATACTGTCTTAAAACACTGCAATATTTAATTTGTTAAAAAATACTTAAGTGAGATATAAACTAAACTAAACTAAATAATAGCAAATATAAAAATGTGTTGAGTTACCCAATGTTTTTTATATTCAGGAATGACAGAAAAAATCCCGAAATTTTCGAGATAACATCTCTGTCCCGACAATCGGGTCGGGATATATTTTTTCTCGCAGGAATCCCGAAATTCGGAAATCCCGCAAACCTCTAGTGTTAATGTTTACAACCATTTTCTTTGCCGGTTTGGTAATATATCTAATTTTTGGCGCCATCTTCCATTTGATATCAATGCGATATATTAAACTGCTCCTATTTCCTTTTATCTGAATGAGCCTTAATGGATTAGTTATTAATTAATATCATGGTACAATAATTATCCATTTTATTCACGTACCCCGTGACAGTTTAATAAGATTCGTTTAAATTCTACAGCTGAAATGTTTTTTCTCTAGACTACTACAAACAATTTATATCCCACTTATAAAGTAATAGCTATGTAAGTTTGTTATTCAAAACCATTTTGGAATAGTGGCTATAAAGTTTTGTAAGTTAACACACAATAATGGCCACACATTAACGTATACAAAGTTTAATACTAACGTTTACTAATTAAGATAGCTCTCATCCAATACTTCCTCGTGTGTCTTTACCAACATTTGATTAATAATTTACCAAACCCTTCCTTTACCTCTGACAAGACATCTTGTGAATGTGATGAATGCCAGGCCTCCACCGTGGTTCGGATTCCACGTTAAACTGTAGGTCCTCCATTTCATCTCACAATCACCCTACCGTTACACATTAGCGTAAGTGCGTATAACCCGAACGGTTAGTAAGACGCGGTGCTAATAATAATAATAATAATAATAATAATAATTAATAATTATTTTATAATCCTCACAAATATTGAATATACAACGTGTATCTTAAACATTGCATCAAACTTTGGCAGGCTATTCCTTGGGTGAAAATAGAATAATTCACATCAGCAACCTAGGGTCAATCTTAAATATTAAGGGCGGTATTCACCCCTAAATATAGAGATAAAAACGACTATTTTGTGAAATAGTATGAAAACTGTTTAAGGTATTACAACGAATCTTTGTATACTACTTATTGAAACTTTGATAATTAATAAACTAAATGTGCTGTTACCGTTACCCACCTTCATCATGTAAAAGGGGGTGAGGGGGTTGTAACACTTGTTTCTGCAGTAAAATATGTCAGGGTAAGTATTACTAATGTTGACTTAAGATTACAAAACAAGGATTAGAAATTAACAAAAAAAGGTGTCTTGGAGAAACTTTCTAGCTTTCTCCGTTTTCGAGATAATCACACAAGTTTGAGCTAAAGAGACAAGTGTAAATGCCTGCCAGGTAGGCAACCAGAATCGCAGTGTTACTTCGCACTGCAGTTGTTTAACAATTTTTACTGGCACGTGTGACTGACTATGTATCACGTACATTTGGTAAATAAGGCTGGTGTGTGTGTTATGATGGAGAAACTCAGATACTTTTCCTTCTTCATAAGCTCCAATGTGTTTCTATTTATAACATTAGTAAGTTATGCTTACACAGTTCATACTTGGGTGGGACTTTAATCATTACACTCATTCGAGTATTGAAAGCTAAATTAAGAAATACTAATTGTAGTTCTTGTATGTTTTAGTTCCTAGCTTCAAAATCAGATTCATAGCAAGTGTTCAAAATGGCGGCCCCTAACGTCATTGCAATAATTGAGGTGGCGTATCGTTGACTTGCGTAATTTTTCTAAAACACGTGGTGTTTCTTGAACTTTATCACATGCAACACCTATCCTGGCTAACAGGTCTTCCTCGGGCTCAATGGCTGTCTCGTACACCAAAGCTTTAAAAAAAAACACGGAAAAATTCTAACGTATTAAGGTAAGGAGAGCGTGGTGGCCACGCAACAGCCATACAGGCTCCCTAC
Organism: Timema californicum; assembly: GCA_902141385.1. NCBI lineage: Eukaryota > Metazoa > Arthropoda > Insecta > Phasmatodea > Timematidae > Timema > Timema californicum. Next base: position 31,104 of record CABFOW010003234.1, read on the forward strand.
CTGGCAAGAATTAACACTTGTCTTTGAAATCAAACAAGCATGATTATCTCGGAAACGGGTAAAGCTAGACAGTTTTTCCAAGATACCTTATTTGTTAATTTTTACTTCATGTTTTGTAATCTTAAGTTAAAATTAGTAATACTAACTCTGTCATATTTTATTGCAGTAAAATGTGTTACAACCCCCCGCCCCTTTTTTAACATTATGAGGGTGGGTAATGGTAACAGCACATTTAGTTTATTAATTATCAAGGTTTCAATAAGTAGTATACAAAAATTCGTTGTAATAACCTAAGCAGTTCTCATAATATTTTACACAATAGTCGTTTTTAGCTCTATCTTTAGGGGTGAATACCGCCCTTAATATTTAAGATGGACCCTAGGTTGCTGATGTGAATTATTCTTGTTTCACCCAAGGAATATCCTGCCAAAGTTTGATGCAATGTTTTAGATACACGTTGTATAATAGTAGTTATTTTGACCCTACCTTCCTTTTTTTTTCGGCAATAAATTAACTCTTGAGAGAAATTTTTCCCGCCTTCCACTTCGAAACGCGGGAGAAGGGGAAAAAAAAGAAGAACATAATTGAAAATGTTGTTGCTAATTAAACTTTATTGGTTGTAGTTCTCAATTATACAAAATTGATTACTCAATAGTTCGAAGCATTCCATAAAGTGTAGCAAGGGTGGGTGGGGAAGGGGGTAAAAAAGAGAGAGAGAAACACGACTGAGGGAGGGGGGAAAAAGTGAGGTTATAATAACAGCACTTGCACCCTCTGGTCCCAATTGGCTATCAAATTTATCACAAGGGGTGAGGGGAGGACATTTCAGGAGGGGAAACAATAGGGGTTGATGATACTAACAGTGGGTAGTTGGGGACACGAATGCTCTGTAAAATGAGCCTTCTCGTCTCAAAGGTGCTTGCGTTCATTTGGTCTACCTGAATAACGCGCTTTATGATTCGTCGTTTTATGTCAGAACTTTATTTGATTTAATAGCTTTATTATTCAAAATGTCAAGTTATTTTAGTTTCCTTACAACACATACAGTAATAAATTTGTTAAAATCATTTTTTTTCCCCCGTAACGTGTCTTATTATCTGTCCGGGATATCCACATTTAATTTTGCTAATGGGTTATAAATAAATAAGGTAGAGTTTAGAGGAATTTTACCCGAATTTGTATAAAGGGAAATTGGGGAGTTACTCTGGTATAACATAAATGGCATGGCGGACCGCACAGAATTTCACTCGATTTTATCTTAAAATAGACATTTACTAAAAACTCATAAGATTTGTGAAACGAAATAATAGATCTATAGGTGACCTGGTGGTCTAGGGGTAAGGTGTCAGACTTCTATGCTGGCGGCCGGGGTTCAATCCTCGGTCCCGGCATAGATTTATCTGTTTACCAAACCCTTCCTTCACCTCTGCCAATACATCTTGTGAATGTGAGGAATGCCAGGCCTCCACCATGGTTCGGATTCCACGTTAAACTGTAGGTCCTCCTTTTCATCTCACAATCACCCTACCATTACACATTAGCGTATGTGCGTATAACCCGAACGGGTAGTAAGACGCGGTGCTAATAATACTAATAATAATAATAATAATAGGTCTATACTCTATACATTATTGTAGAAACACTAAACCAAAAATTAAAAATGAAATAATACACAATGTTACGTACTCTATGGCATTAGGAACTATGAACACTGTTACAGAAAAATTGAGAAATGAGAAACATCTTTGTCCACCAAAGAGAATAAGAATCAAATTCATTTTCAAAGACCTGAATTAAAAAGCATAAATATTTGCTTATAGCTCAGAAACTATTGGTTTTATAAAATGTATTTCAAATAAAAGATGTAAATATTTAATAGCACTACAACTTTACAATAATAGGATATTTATTATCTCAATTAGTTGCGGAGAAATGATGAAAATTGGGAGATTTCTTTGATGTAAAACCCCTCTAAGTCATTTTCATGAGAATATGAAAATTACGATAAATAGTGTGTATATATATATATATATAGAATTTAATCAAAATCTTTAAGGTCAAATTGCAAGTAAATCGATTTTTTTTTCTTTTTGCCCTTCAGTTAACTACCATTAAATTTAGGGCTAGATATCTAATTCCAAAAAATCCTTGGGCGGACCTTATGAGAACCCTATTTACCAAGTTTTAGCCCAATCAGTAAAATAGTTTCAGCTTCAGCCTGAGGTACAGACAGACCGCACTGCGTAAACCACCTTTTCGGTTTCAGGGGGTCATGAAAAGTCAAAATTTATCAAAATCTCGAGGTACAATTTTTTTAACGATCACAATAATTTATCTCCGAGGTGTTGAGAGAAAGTAAAAAAAAACCTCAGTATACACGGTTGAGATTCGAAGCTCGAGCCTGACGCCTTAAACCAAGAGGCCACTGGTGGGTTTTACTTAACCGTGTTGTAACCTATATTAAGTTGAGAAATTTTATGACATTACTAGAAGAAATAATACTATCTAAATGTTAAAATGTGTACATATAATAATTTAGAAATAGTTGAAAATGCAAGCATTGTAAAATATTAAATGTTGTTTTTGTAAATCTTTGCTTTTCCCGTACCCATTAATTTTTTATCGTGACACAGAGCCTTTTTTTTTTGCTCCAAGTTCACTTTTTTTTGACTGTGTACAAGCTACTCAAACAATGTTCAAATATGTATACGCCAGGTCATGTCAACTGTCACTTTTAATAAAATTATCTCAATGCCTATAAAATTATATCTATTTTGCCCACAAAATTCATATATATATATTTTCTAAAAGAACCTTGCCACCAGAATCAAACTAAAAGTATTATTTTAAATTACAGTCTGATTCTCATAGGAAGCCTCGTATTTGAAAATTGGAGACTCCTGTAATACAATGGACGGGGGATAAAACTACAATATACTTAGACCATTTAATTAGTAATGTAGATATAAATTTTACCGTAATCCATAAGGGAGTTTTATTTTAAACTTTTGATAACTTTATTAGCTGGACTATTTTAATTAATAGAGCAAATAAAATATATTTCTTACAATGTCAAATTTTAGTGATATTATTATTATTATTATTATTATTAGCACCGCGTCTTACTAACCGTTCGGGTTATACGCACTTACGCTAATGTGTAATGGTAGGGTGATTATGAGATGAAATGAAGGACCTGCAGTTTAACGTGGAATCCGAACCACGGTGGAGACCTGGCATTCCTCACATTCACAAGATGTCTTTTCAGAGGTGAAGGAAGGGTTTGGTGATCAGATAAATCTTTGCCGGGACCAAGGATTGAACCCCGGACGCCAGCATAGAAGTCTGACACCTTACCCCTAGACCGCCAGGTCACCTCTTTTAGTGATATCAATATTGATGGTCGAAAGTGGACATCCTATAAAAATCAGGGTTTATCGTGATTTTTACACTTCCATGCTTGATTTAAAAATACAGTACAAAAGATAATTAATACAATTTAATTCCAGTGCTTCCTAGATGTTTTGACCGCGTTCACAGCCTATGCGATTATTTGAACGGCGAAAGTTTCGGGCGGTAGCAATAAACAGACCTAGTAGCATCTAATAGAATCCAGGTGGCTTTGCTTTGTGAGCTTTTCAATGGAAACTCCATCATTTGGCCGGGCTAAGAACATATATAGCAATCATTATACAGTAGCCCCATGGCTTCTTTGGTGCTGACTGACAGCCCACAGCTGACTTCTGACAGTCAACATTTAGGTATATACCCAAAAGTTTGACCGTCAGAAGTGACAGCTGCTTAACACATGTGTTTGCAGATCTTATGGTTCGGTGTAGGGATACATAATTTGGTCTGGTAACTTTTTAAAGTTTTTATCTGTCAGCTGTGAGCTGTCAGTCAGCACCAAAGAAGCCATGAGGCTACTGTAGGTTTGTCCTGTTTACAGTGTTTTAAGGTTAGAATGTAGGGGTTGCGAGAATAAGTAATTATTGTTTATTGCAGCTTTTATAGAAAAAAAATTCTCGGCCAAAATAAATCAAATATTTCTCCGGTAGAAACATATAGTTTAGTTTTTCTACCCACGATGATATGAACAGTTGTTGAATATCTCTCATAAGCATAGCGACATTAGATGATTCAAACATTTTAATGAAGAGGAAAAGATGTCAATAAATTCCAGTACACCCTTGACAAATATTCAATAACTGTTAATATCACAATGTGAAGAAAATTAAACTCTAGGTTTCTACCGGAGAAATATTTGATTTATTATGTCCAAAAAAAGTTTTGCTATAATAACTAAGAAAACACTGCTTTTTCTCGCGTCCCTTGCACTCCAAAGTTAAGCCCCATATAGACGGCCGATGTTCTGGTACTTAATTCAGTATAAAAACTTATATTCAAATAATGATGGCAATTATTACGAAATATCCAACGAAGTAGCACTACAAAAAAAACACGAACATTTACACAGTCATTTGTATTCATACTGAATTTTTAGATTAATTAAGGCCACCAACAAAAATATAAATAATTTCATAAAATGGTTTGTGTAGGGCCTATTAGTTCTCTTTAATATCTACTGTATCCACGCATGTGAGGAAGAAATACAAGTTGTGTTGCATTAACAAGTCGAACAGTGATTTCTTTCTTTAAAAAAAAAAAAAAAAAAGCTCCTCGCATTTTCCGAACTCGGGATAGAAAGTGAGACTAAGGCAATACTCGTAAACANGGATGGAAGCGGTTTTAATTGAGTGTATTTCTTAAATATATTTATTAATCAAACAATATATCTGTAATTCTATATATACGTCTAGCTTTTAACTTACATATTATATAATGTACATTTATATATTATACCTGTTGTTTCATAATATACGTTTAGCTTTTAATTTATATCGTATATCACATGTAAACTAAAAGCTAAAAGTATATTATGAAATTACAGGTGTATTATTTTAATGATAAATTTATCCAAGAAATACGTTCATTTAAAATCACTTCCGATAAATTTGTTTTCAAAACAAAGATATTTTGTTTTACTTTTATTTGAAAGAGAAAAAAAATTACTGTTCAATTTGCTAATGTAACATAACTCGTATCTCTTGAATCAAATCCCAAAGCTATTATGTATACTTTTTACTGAGGATTACTCCATCTAGATATCATATTCTGAAAATTGAAAAATTACACCTGGACACGGGAATCTAACCCGGGACCTTTGGTTTAGTACGCCAATACTCTTAGTACTGGTATATCCTGAACGGTACGAATCCTGGATAGCTCAGTGGTAAGAGCGTTGGCGTACTAAGCCAAAAGTCCCGGGTTCGATTCCCGTATCCAGGTGTTATTTTTCAATTTTCAGAATTGCTTATCTCTTTCGCGCACGCGTTTGTTCAGTATATATTGTAAAGGACTGAAAATTAGGGTCTGCGCTACTACCAAATTAAGCACAGGTTCTCATGTTGGCTACTTGTTTTGCTAGTAGTCAGTATGATAGTTAAGTGTTCACACGGTGATATTTGATTTGCATTAAATTCAGTACTGTACTAATTACGAAAACATCGTCCGTATACGGGGAATTATTAGGTGCTCAAATTTTATGTTAGGAGGTAATTACAAAAAAAAATTGTTATTTCTAGACTTTTTGAACGGACCAATATCATCGAAAATATGAACTTTATTGAAGATTTTACTCATTTGAAGCAATCTAAAGTATCATAACATCAAAAAGAGCTATTTTGATATTCTATGTTTATTTGTTAAGAGTTTTATAAACACATAACAAAATAAACACACACACACAGCTTAACAAACCGTAAAATGACTTACCATATTCTATTTTCTCGATGTTCTTTACTTTTATTCCTACTTACTGTTTATTTATTTCTTATATGGACAACCCGAATATGTAAACAGATAAAGTAGGTATTATTAATGAAAGTTTTAGGGCAAGTGTACCTGAATTAGCGTAGAAAAAAAATGCAAGGATATATTAATAAGAACCACCTCAGTGTATCTGACTGGTATTCGAACCTTGACCTCCCCATCACCAGCAAACATCACAAGATGGGATTAGATGTTATTTCCATAATAATTATGGTAATTAACTTTCTAAATCCCAGTGCCACAGAGCGAGTAAATAAGTAAGTATTATTTCAATAATCACAGATATAATAATAATAATAATAATTAGCACCGCGTCTTACTACCCGTTCGGGTTACACGCTTTAAGTACTAATTTACTAATTACGCTAATGGACTAGGAATTGGAAAGGTTTAATTAGAGGAAGTGAACCCGCATTTGCGTGGAGGGAGAGTGGAAAACTATTTAGGAAAAACCACCCCAGAATTCACCCGACCGAAATTGGAACCTCGATCTCCTCAGCAGCGAGCGAGCAGTCGAGCTCAACACGACAAGCGCGTTAGATAACTACGCCACCGAGGCTGGTATCACAGATATAAAACCATCAACGGTTTTAACACTTAATGATCACCACAAATTTGTCTTTTTTATAATGGTTATATATTTTCACTTCTACTGTTTACTAATGTAATTTAATATTATTATTATTTTTAGTGACTATTTAGCTGTATGCATAATTTCTTAGCTATTATTTTATTTTCTTAAGCATATATGCCTACATGTCAGTTACTTGTGTACTTTTCAATCCTGGCCTGTTATAAGTCTTGTGACTGTTGGCCAGCACTATAGTAGAGGGAATTTAAATTTGTTACTGTTTCATAATAATTTAATATTTTATTTCTACAGACCACTGAGGGGTGAGGCATCAGTCCATGCTTGCCTGTGTATTGTCCTCAATTTTGAGCCCCTATTTTGTTTAAAATTTGAGGATAAGGTATGTCCCTTTTTCCGTTAATCTATTTTTATGTAAAAGTCTGTTAGAAAATTTCCCTACATACCTTATCCGAGGATTAGAGTGCAGTTTTGAAGATTACTTCATCTGGTTTATCGTCAATGTGAATATCAGGGCTCGAATCCCAGCCGGACGCATTGAGATAGTTCTTAGTGTTACCTCGCTTTTCCTCCACGCAAATGTGAGTACATTTCCTATATATTCTACCTTCCTGGCCTATCGGTGTAGTACTAAATATACCGATATCACAGACGGGTAGTAAGACGTGGAGCACTGTTTGTTAATTCCACTCTTAACAAGAATTTTATTTTTAAGATATATACTCCAGACCCGATCAACAATCGCTGTCACAAAGTTTATTATTATTATTTATTATTTAGCACCGCATCTTACTACCCGTTCTGTTTATACGCTTTAAGTACTAATTACGCTGATGGATTAGGAATTGGGAAGGTTGAATTAGAGGAAGTGAATCCGCACTTGCGTGGAGGGAGAGTGGAAAACCATTTAGGGGGGGAAAAAAAGTCCATCCAGTTCACCAGACCGAGATTAGAACTTTGATCTCCCCATCCTCAGCAGTCTAGCTCAACACGACTAGCGCGTTAGCCAACTACGCCATCGAGGTGGGTATCACAGAATTAAATTCTTCTAGGAAGCCACGGAAATGTTGGGCGGCTGGTTTTCGAGAGATTTTTTTTTTGTACTTGAAATTTCAAAGAATCGATTAGTAAGATAAGCGGGTGATTAAGTAAAAATCACGTGTTTATTCAGCAAGTATCAAGCGTAAAAAAACCGAAATTTCAATTGACATGATCATAATAAACATTTGGACTACACATATACACAAAATATATCAAATCATATAATAGCGACAAGCAAGAAGTTACTATTACGACCATGGGGATGTTAATTAATTACTTTATATACATTTGTAGAATATGCTTCCTTGCTCTCTTCACCAACACATACAACCTAAATCCATTTTAAATAAGTAACTTCAGTATTTGTACTTTTTTTCTTTGTTTAATGTGTTAGCTTTCCTGCTTGCAAGAAAGGGTAGTATGAAATTAAAATATTTGTTTTATTACAAACAAAACCTCAGCTACCGCTATAAAACGTAAAATACATACTAGTTTAACTCATAAAGGCGACTGTACATGTGTTACGTTAGTTCGCTCGCTAGTAATGTATTACACATCCGCAGGGTTGGCCACGCGGTAAGACTATACCCTGATTTTGGTTGAAACAACCGTTTGGAAAATCTAAAATAAGAAAGGTTTTTGGCCAATAATGATAACGTATTATCTCATTATTTATATTATTTCATAGGTATTTACAATATCTGTCAGAAGTTACAGCTGCAGATGACATGACTTGATGTATGGATACGTTAAGATTGTGTTTAGTAACTTTAGTAACTACAATATACTCTTCTTCCTACCAAAATACGGGTGTAGTATTACTCCTGACAGTATGACATATCAAATTACCCTCTTAAGTTTAGCGGTGTGAATTTTACTGACCCGCATCGGCGATCGCATGGTCTAAACGCGTCACTCTCGTGTTAGAGTGGTTTTCCGGTGACGTAGAGATCGGGGTTCTTGTCCCAGTAGGGTGTGCTGAGAGAATATTTTCTTCTAAATGGTTTCCCATCCTGCCGCCACGTAAATTCGGGTACAATTCATCCTGAATTCTACCTTCCTAATCCTTATTTCCTTAGAGTAATTAGTATATGCGTATGGCCCAAACTAGTCTACTAATACGCGGTAGAGAGAGAGAGAGAGAGAGAGAGAGAAAATTCTAGTCGGTTCTGTCATTAATCACCTTCTTCATTCTATAAATTAAGCTTGATTCACATGTCCGCCGAAAATAGAAAGCAGAATCTACTTGAGTAGCGCAGCAATTCACACGCTGTATGTTAACCCATAATGCATTGCAACGCTAACTTAAAACATCTGATTATCAACATATTTTATTTTCTAATAGCTAGACATAATATATTTTAGATCATTCTCCTGATGACTGTTTTCAAATTAGAATTCTGGATCGTGACACAATCCATTACATCGATAAACACGCTTTACATTAACACGTCATTTCAAATCTCAAAGGTCAATGAAGCTGTCTGCTTGCTGTTAGTTCTACAGCGCATGCGCGATGATTTGAGATGGTTGGTTCTGAGATGTGATTGGTTCTCCTGTGCCGAATATCTCAGACAGAGCGGACGAAGTAGAGATGAGTTGAACTTTAACGGAACATTTCACAAATATAATAATAGAATTAAATGATGGAACGGATTTTGAAATTTGGAGTTTAATATAAAGTCCAAAGATCTACTGGTATAAAAGATATAAAAACCATGGATTAAGTAGAAATTAGAATGGATTGAAAAAAATAGGGAACTTCACTATATTTCCATCATAGCATGAAATAGTTAAGAACACATTAAATTAATATAATTCATATATACATATAGGTGACCTGGTGGTCTAGAGGTAAGGTGTCAGACTTCTGTGCTGGCAGCTGGAGTTCAATCCTCGGTCCCGGCACAGATTTATCTGATTACCAAACCCTTCCTTCACCTCTGACAAGACATCTTGTGAATGTGGGGAATGCCAGGCCTCCACCGTGGTTCGGATTCCACGTTAAACTGTAGGTCCTCCATTTCATCTCACAGTCACCCTACCATTACACATTAGCGTAAGTGCGTGTAACTTGAACGGGTAGTAAGACGCGGTGCTAATAATATCTATATATTTTTATTATTATTATTATTATTATTATTAGCACCGCGTCTTACTACTTACTATATATATATATATATATATAACACATTAAAATAATATAATATAAACTTATAAGTTTAAGTCAAGTGTGAAGTTAAGGCAAAAAACAGATTAGATATAGGTTATAATAACAGAAATTTATAAATTAGAAACATTGAAAAGTGAAGTAAGAAATTAGGTTGAATATAGATTGAAATAAATTGAATTCTCTTCTTATCTGTTCTTTAATTCCCTTGTTCCTTAAATGCTGGCACATTCCAGCCAAGGTTCTCGACATGTTTCGGCGCTACATCGGTGCCATCATCAGGACTAAAGGAAAGGGGTAAACCCACAATAAGTTAAGGTGCAAATCCAGTGTGAGATAACCAGACAAACTATTAATGCATAAAAAATATTAAATTAGTTAAATTAGTTCACGCCGATGAGGCTGAAATCTTGCGATTGGCTTAGTGTTCGTCACGTGACCACGTCTCTGTTCTCAGCAAGTTTTTCGGCGGACGTGTGAATATACAGTTAGATTAGACTGTGTTTTTTTTCTCACTGATAACCAGGACTGGAACCAAAGCGCACGCCCCGGCAAGTTTTGTGAAGTATTCTCGACTGACCCGCGAGGTCGGTATTTGACTTGATTTTAATCTTAGCTGGGTCCACCACAGGACCGGAGACAGGGGGGAGGATTTGGGGGACGATGTACCGGGCCCTGAGCTAAAGGGGGGAGCCCCGTCCTTAAGGACTCTTGTTTGAATCTAGTTTTCTTGAGCCACTAATAAATATCTTGGTACAGATTCTTTATTAAAAACTATTCTAGGTAATTTTTAAAAAAATATCGAAAAGACAATTTATTGTTAACTTAGTCATTTTTCATTTAATTTATTTAAGATATTTAACATGAACTTTTTGAACCGATTGATTACATTAAAACACGACTTATAAACTAACTTAAATCTAGAACCGACACAACATCCAGCCCCCAATCGTTAATTCATCACTGTGAAACGGGAAACCTAAATTTCCACCAATGATACATTTATCGGCCATGACATGAATCAAACCCGGGACTCTTAGACAGGTAAGTTAATCAATTAATTGCATCATACATAATACAACTGTAATATTAAATGTATTTCAGATCTTTTCTACCGTTGTAATTTTTTTAATTCTGCCACTGTACATTTCTTACACGAGTGAGGGGAAAGTGGTGTGTAGAGTAAAAGGCTTCTAAATAGTTAGTGTAACGGGTCACAATATTTCTGTTGGGTGGCCCTGGTGCACCGTGGGTGGTTTTCCACAGTGAGGCCTCCAAAGGTTTCTTAGCACCTCTCTCCAGGTGAATTCTATTGCTTTCTTACACACACATGTATATAATTAATATAACATTACAATATTATTATTATTATTATTATTATTATTATTATTATTATTAGCACCGCGTCTTACTACCCGTTCGGGTTATACGCAACTTACGCTAATGTGTAATGGTAGGGCGATTGTGAGATGAAATGGAGGATCTACAGTTTAACTTGGAATCCGAACCACGGTGGAGGCCTGGCATTCTTCACATTCACAAGATGTCTTGTCAGAGGTGTATAACATTACAATATTTGACAGTTGGTGGTCAAATTAATTCAGGTGTTTGAAGAAAAAACACCTTATCTCAGTCGGTAGGACAGTCTGCCTTCAGAATTAAAGGTACTGCTTTCGATTCCCAGCATGGACAAACATTTATTATTGTTGAGTTATTTTCAGGAATATTAAGTGTTTTTGTATTTTCTATTCATATCTTAGTTTGTAAGTTATATGCATTTGGTTCATAAAGGGCTCGTTAAATGCCCATGATACATATTTGGAGGTTGCGTCACATGTTTTTATTTGTTTTTACACCGCGTCTTACTATCTGTTCGGGTTCTACGCACACATTAATTACGATAGTGGGGTAGGTATGAATATGGCTGATTTTAGAATAAATTCACCCACATTTGTGTGGTGGAAGAGTGGAAAACTATTTAGAGAAAACCACCCTATCGGGATTCGAAACTTGATCTTCCCATCATCGGGGATTCAATCAAACTTCTGTTACTCTTTATTTTTTTATCACCACATCTTTAACTACCTGTTCAGGTTATACGCTAATGAGCTAAGGATGAGAAAGGTTTAGTTTAGAGGAAGTGTGGTCGCATTTTTATGGATATAGAGTGAAAAACCTTTTGGGAAAAAAAAACACCCTCTGTTCACCCGATTGAGATTCAAACCCATATCTTCCTGTCAACGGTAAACTAGTATATTGCGAGAGTGATGCCTTGGACCATACAGCCACCTAAGCGGGTATCAAGGAATCCTAATATAATCCTATATATTCTTTATAATAGTGGTTTTCAACCGGTGTTCCCTAGAACACTTGTGTTCCGTGAACTGGTTACAAGTGTTCCGCCGGTGAAAGATGTCACATGACAACCGTTCTGAGTGATGTTGGCTACACTGATTCCAACAACTGAAGACTGCTACGCGCATTGACTTACAAACCAATAGAATATCATATTCTTTATTATTATTATTATTATTATTATTATTATTATTATTATTAGCACCGCGTCTTACCACCCGTTCGGGTTATATGCACTTACACTAATGTGTAATGGTAGGGTGATTGTGAGATGAAATGAAGGACCTACAGTTTAACGTGGAATCCGAATCACGGTGGAGGCCTGGCATTCCTCACATTCACAAGATGTCTTGTCAGAGGTGAAGGAAGGGTTTGGTGATCAGATAAATCTTTGCCGGGACCGAGGATTCATATTCTTTAAATTGAAAAAATGACACCTGTACATGGGAGCCAAACCCGGGACCTTTGACTTAGTACGTCAATACTCTAACCACTGAGCTATTCAGGAGTCGTCCGGCGTCCGGGACCATTCTTCACTCATATTTTAAGACATAATCTGTGATGGACGTGTGTAAATCGTCAGCTATAAATGTGTGTTCAGTTAAGTTAACGAGCTATCAGATAACGCGGCCACCATCGACTCGGTAGTTGGTTTTTTGCTGCCAATAGTACAATGACAAATGTACAGTAGCCCCGTGGCTTCTTTGGTGCTGACTGACAGATCACAGCTGACTTCTGACAGTCAACATTTAGGTATATACCACAAAGTTTGACCGTCAGAAGTGACAGCTGCTAAACACATGTTTTTGCAGATCATTTGGTTCGACGTAGGGATACATAATTTGGTCTGGTAAATTTTCAAAGCATTTAGCTGTCAGCTGTGAACTGTCAGGTGGCACCAAAAAAGCCATGGGACTACTGTACAAATGTGCAAATCATGATGTATTAAATATAAAAGCTAATATATATCTAAATATAATTTTTTTTTAATTGAAAAATGACATCTGGGCACGTATGTTTCGCAAATGTTTCTTATAATCAAAAATGTTCCGTGACTTCCAAAAGGTTTAAGAAATGCTGATCTAGATTCTAGAGTAAGCGATGACACCAATTAAATACAGTCAAACAAATACTCCGTTCAACATTCACATTTAACTCTGTTTCGCAGCTCTTTTTGTGTGTATTGTTAACCAAAGCTTCTAACTTTCGCTATCATTCACGTCATCATGGACGTAATTTTTCAGCTCGGGGTTAAAGCGCCACAGCTGGTCATCTCGCCCAATTTGAGAGGGGAGGGGGGAAGGGGTTGAGTGGCTAGGGAGCGGGTTATTTGTGGCCTGGGAGCGTAATGCAATGAATGAGATCATAATTTTGGTTTTCACTGTGAATTGGGGGGTGAGGAGGAGTTTACGGGCCGGGAAGGGGAAAGAGGGATTTTCTTGCTACTGTTTCAGGCCCAACAATTAAGCTAATGATCCTAGCGGTCCGTGGTCGGTATAATTAACTGACAATAAACTGTAAACTTTGGGCGCGGGAGTTTACTGTTTTGTGACACTCCATATAAAAGCTCCATAAATACGCCAACGAGTTCAACTAGTATTACGCGGTGTTTACGTGGCTGCAATTAACATTTTTATTTATGTTTGTTGGGTACGGTGTTTTTGTTTTTTTTCTAAATTGCAGGTGGAATTATGTTTTTGTAAAGTTAGCTGTAAACGTAATGTTTCATATATAAGTTTTGGAAATAATATTTTAAAAGATAAAATTACTTTAAAGAGAAACTAAAAATAATGCTTAGGTATTTTACGTACTTTACATGTTTTAACTATTTAATAACATTTTAGAGCATCAGAAGAAAAGTACTAGTCTCGAATTTGATCAACTTTGCTATTTATAAAGAGAACATATTTTAATGTCGAAAACCTGTTAACTAATAGGTTGCTAAACATTTTCTTGACAACCCTTCGTGTTTAGTTTCGACACTACCGTGCTGAAATTACATTTCCTCAAGAAATAATAAAGACCTTTGCTGCATTCAAAAGTGTTTTAATTCGATCAATGGTTAAATACAAAACCCATTATATCCTAGCTTCTCATTTTACTTGTTTTTCTCTAAGCATCATTTGTGAGAATACTATGACAAAATTCAATTCATGAGAAACTTAAGGAAAAACGACACAACTTAAACACTTAATTTACGAGTAGCCCGCTTCAGTGGCCGAATGGCCTAAGGCGTTACTCTCGTGTTAGGCTGTCCTGGTGAAGACGGGGAGATTAGGGTTCAAATTGCAATCGAGTCTATTGAGGGTTTTTTCCTGGATAGTTTCCCACTCTCCTTCCATAAAAAAAAAAATGCTGGTATATTACCTCTAAAATGCTTTATTACTCATCCCTGCCCCATTAGAGTAAATATCATAGGTGTGTATAGCTTGTACAGGTATTGCGACGCGGTGATACACAAACCGTTTATAGTCTAGCTTATTTAATGCTATCAAAACTACAAAAACAAAAAAATGAATATAGTGTTGGATGTATTTAATTAATATTAACTAGAAAACAACATATGTTTTGTGTTATATATATCAAGGTTAATATATAAAAAATAAATAAAGTTTTTAATTTGTCCAACTAAACAACACTTTCCATGGACCAGTGTCCAGTAATGTTTTCACAGAACTAAAAGCTTTGTAGGTTTAATGCTGCATATTTTAAGTGGCCTATATTCCCAGCCTTGCTATCTTACGAAACATTGGCATCTCTCCAAGACTAATTTAAATTGATTATGGAAATAACTTCAAATTAAAGAAGGCCTCAGGTCCTGATAATAGCCATCAAATAAAGGGCTGCCCTTATTCCCTTAATAACGAATTTCTCACTTTTACAGAAGGAATTTCTATTTTTCCAGGCAGCTTAGATCATTATTACTAGCACCGTTTCTTACCACCCGTTCAGGTTATACGCACTTACACTATTGTGTAATGGTAGTGTGATTGTGAGATGAAATGGAGGACCTAAAGTTTAACGTGGGATCCCAACCACGGTGGAGGCCAGGCACCACACACATTAACAAGATGTCTTGTCAGAGGTGAAGGAAGGGTTTGGTAATCAGATAAATCTGTGCCGGGACCGGGGTTTGAAGCTCGGATCCCCAGCACAGAAGTCCAATACCTTACCCCTAGACAACCAGGTCACCCAATCAGCTTAGGTCAAATAAAAGAGTAACATTATGTTATTTTCCATCAAACTGACTGCTGTGAATTCATGTAACTTATGTTTAAAACAGGATGATTTAAGCTTGATTGGGGAACGCAACTTATCACTCACTTCACAGCCCTTGTTTAGGGGGGTAGTAAAATAATGTTTGAATCAGCGTGATTAATTCTTCAGTTCACTTTTTCATCCATTCAAAGACATACCTACTATTTTAAGCCTTCATTTAAGGTGGGATGTAAGGGGGGGTGATGAAAAGCCAGTGTTTTGTAGTTTGTAAACAATTTTTTTGACCAAAATAAATAAAATATTGCTCCAGTACAAAAATATAATTTAATTTTCTTCACGTGGTGATCTGAAAATTTCTTGAATATCTGTCAAGGGTATCCTGGAATTTAATGACAACATTTACTGTTCATTTAAAAAGTTTATCATCTAATGCTTCTTATGTTCATGATGAATATTCAGGAACTGTTGATATCAACATGTGAATAAAATTAAAATTCCCTGTTTTATCCCAGTTCTACCAGTTGTATACGTATGTGATGTGCATCAACGAAGTAGTTGTGTTTTTCCCTAGGAACCCCTAAAACTAGTCAATAAAGTCTGATTAAGAAGGACTTATCATGAATTACAAATTTATCCAAAACTTGACCAAACATGTTTTAATATTTCTTAAGAAAGAAGCTACATATTTTACGAATAGAGGACCTGTGAAAATGGAACTAGGAATTGTTTTATTTGCAGGCTCTCTCTTTTTTTTATCCATTCGTTGTGGGAAGTTTGTTGAAGAAACAAATCTGTCCCTGCTAGACTCGAAGAGAAAGTAAGTCGAAGTCGAAGTGTGGGGAAAGAGATGAAGAATAATAAGTGCTAATCTCCAGCCTGCAGCGGTTTGCGCCATCTTGGTAAGTTTCGCCAAAAGTGTTTTCCCTCCTCTCATTAATTATTTCTCATGCTAATTGGTGAAGACGTTTCTTAGGGTAATATTTATGCCAGCCCGTCCATTAGAAAACAAGAAAACATTCGCCCCCCTTCTTATTTCCGCAACACCCGTACAGATTTATCCAGGAGAGGAGGGAGTTTAAATATATATGGAAAGTTTTTCGAAAGAAAATTGAAAAAAAAAAGTTATAAAGAAAATACATTTCACTTTCTATTATTACCACAAAGAAATGTTTGTTTTATTGTTTCGCTAAAATAAAGGTGTTTTCAACTAATTTTTTTTTCTAAACGGAAACATTTTTATAATTGTGTGTGTGTGTGTGTGTGTGTGCACAGAGTTTTACTTCCCATCAGGACTAATCACATATTTACACAAAGTAGTAAAGATGAGTAAGATTACTATTAGAGGAAATGTACCCTCATTGGCTTGGAGAGAGAGAGGAAAACCTTTAAGAAAATACCCCTCTAAGTGTACTAAATCGGAACTCCAGCCCCGGTATCCGCATCACCGGTAAACTAGACAAGACGAGGTTGACGCCTTAACCTGCGTGCCCATTGATACAGGTTCTCATTTTAAAAATGTATCGCCGTGTCTCATTACCTATATGATAGTTACTCTAATGAGGTAGGGATGAGGAAGAAAGCCGTTTAGAGGAAATATACCAACATTTTTGTGGAAAGAGAGTGGGGAAAACATTTAGGAAAAAAACACCCTCAGTAGACCCGACCGAGATTCTAGCCCCGATTTCACGTTTTAGCGGGCAATTGTAGCACGAGAGTGACGCCTTAGACTATTCAGCCACTGAAACTGATTTCTTATGACTAACCAACGTTTTGCGTTTACAAGTTACTGTTTTCTTTCAATTAAATGATCTGAAATTTCTTCTATATTAAAGCTTGGTTGGGGTAATCGACACATTGATTGAATTTGTTTTGAGGTTTTCTAGCAGCTCTATTAGAAAAAAAAATTTGAAAGTACGCCAATATTTTTTATTTATTTCTAGCACCGTGCCTTAATACCCATTTGGGTTCCACGTCAAAGTACGCCAATAGTCAAAGTGACGTAGAGGAGTTTAGTGTTACAAAATAATTTAAAATCAATTATAAATAGAACACGTTTAAACGCCAATCACATCACTTGGTCTGGACTGTCACCCCTACATAGCTCACCGTAAAAAATTGAATATAATTTTAAGTTTTGTGGTGACCGTGAAATACCTTGAAGGATGTAAGAGATCAAGCAAGGAGGGGGGTATGTTATTGTTTGTTTTCTGTGTTCTTGTCGAAAAGTAACATTACCTATAATTAATTGGGACCCATACAGTTTTGTAATGTGTTTTGATAAATCTGTAATATATTGATAAAATTAAGTTTATGATTACATTTTAAAATAAAGCCTTTTGTCTGAAATATATTTTCCAAAAATTTAAGATAGTTACTATTTTGATTCAGTCAGTGACAAATATGTCGATTGGGTGTTTTTTTTTATTATTAAGCACCGCTTCTTACTACCTATTCGGATTATACGCATATGTAATAATTACGCTAGTGAGCTAAGGACGAGGAAGGATTAATTTAGATAAAGTGTACCTGCATATGTGTGGAGGCAAAGGGAAGAGTAATTTAGTGAAAATCATCCTCAGCACAATTTACCGGGACTCGAACTACAGTGTCCCTGTCATCAACAGTACAGTATATTTTGAGAGGAACAATTTAGACCATTTGACCACCGAAGCTGGTGTATATTGAGTTAAAGTTTAGGTGTTTAATTCTCTATCACAATCATGGATTAACAACTTTGGGATTGGGTGCTAAGATAGTTTCTATAGTTAAATTAGTTTGTAAGTCATGTGTGGATATAATCAGAGAGTTCTGAAAGTGCGCATAAAATGTCGATAAAAAAATATATTTCAATAACTTTCAAAACTATTTAATATCAGTTTTTTTGTGAGTTACTCATGTGATACAAATTTTCAAATTACAATGAACATGAATTCCCCGTCCCAGAATAACTGAGAGCTAGTGACATCTTGCAAGCTATATTTAAACGTTGGATGCGGTGATGATGGCTGAAACGTGTTTTGTGTGTGTGTGTGTGTATGTGTGTGTGTGTCCCGGAGAGTAATGGGGTGCGGGAAGTAGCTACATCCAAGAGTCAAAACCACCGTTGTACCAAGTTTAGCGACAAAACTCACAAGGTGTCTTTATAACCTCCAAATTGTTAGTATAGGCAGAAGTCAAAACCATCGTTCTACCAAGCTTAGTGACAAAAGTCAAAAGGTGTATCAATAATCTTCACCTTGTTAGTACATCCAGAAGTCAAAACCACCGTTGTACCAAGTTTAGTGACAAAACCCACAAGGTGTATCAATAACCTCTCCCTTGTTAGTATATCCAAGAGTCAAAACCACCGTTGTAACAAGTTTAGCGACAAAACTCACAAGGTGTCTCGATAACCTCTACCTTGTTAGTTCATCCAAGAGTTAAAACCACCGTTGTACCAAGTTTAGCGACAAAACTCACAAGGTGTCTCGATAAACTCTACCTTGTTAGTTCATCCAAGAGTTAAAACCACCGTTGTACCAATTTTAGTGACAAAACTCACAAGGTGTCTCGATAACCTCTACCTTGTTAGTATATCCAAGAGTTAAAACCACCGTTGTACCAAGTTTAGCGACAAAACTCACAGGGTGTCTCGATAACCTCTACCTTGTTAGTACATCCAAGAGTCAAAACCACCGATGTACCAAGTTTAGTGACAAAACTCACAAGGTGTATCAATAACCTTCACCTTGTTAGTACATCCAGAAGTCAAAACCACCGTTGTACCAAGTTTAGTGACAAAACTAACAAGGTGTCTTGATAACCTCCCCCTTGTTAGTACATCCAAGAGATAAAACCACCGTTGTACCAAGTTTAGCGACAAAACGCAAAAGGTGTCTCGATAACCTCTACCTTATTAGTTCATCCAAGAATTAAAACTACCGTTGTACCAAGTTTAGTGACAAAACTCACAAGGTGTATCAATAACCTCTACCTTGTTAGTTCATCCAAGAGTTAAAACCACCGTTGTACCAAGTTTAGTGACAAAACTCACAAGGTGTCTCGATAACCTCTACCTTGTTAGTTCATCCAAGAGTTAAAACCACCGTTGTACCAAGTTTAGTGACAAAACTAAAGAGGTGTCTTGATAACATCCCCCTTGTTAGTACATCCAAGAGTCAAAACCACCGTTGTACCAAGTTTAGCGACAAAACTCACTAGGTGTATCAATAACCTCTACCTTGTTAGTTCATTCAAGAGTTAAAACCACCGTTGTACCAAGTTTAGTAAAAAGTTCACAAGGGGTCTAGATAACCTCTACCTAGTTATTTCATCCAAGAGTTAAAACCACCATTGTACCAATATTAGCGACAAAACTCACAAGGTGTCTCGATAACCTCTAACTTGTTAGTACATCCAGAAGTCAAAACCACGGTTTTACCAAGTTTAGTGACAAAACTCACAAGGTGTCTCGATAACCTCTACCTTGTTAGTACATCCAGAAGTCAAAACTAACGTTGTACCAAGTTTAGTGACAAAACTCACAAGGTGTATCAATAACCTCTACCTTGTTAGTTCATCCAAGAGTTAAAACCACCGTTGTACCAAGTATAACGACAAAACTCACGAGGTGTCTCGATAACCTCCACCTTGTTAGTTCATCCAAGAGTTAAAACCACCGTTGTACCAAGTTTAGTGACAAAAATCACAAGTTGTCTTGATAACTTCCGCCTTGTTAGTACATCCAAGAGTCAAAACCACCGTTGTACCAAGCTTAGCGACAAAACTCACAAGGTGTCTTTATAACCTCCAAATTGTTAGTACAAACATAAGTCAAAACCACCAAGCGACAAAACTCACAAGGTGTATCAATAACCTTCACCTTGTTAGTACATTTGAGAGTTAAAACCACTGTTGTACCAAGTTTAGCGACAAAACTCATAAGGTGTCTCGATAACCTTCACCTTGTTAATACATCCAGAAGTCAAAACCACCGATGTACCAAGTTTAGTGACAAAACTCACAAGGTGTCTCGATAACCTCCACCTTGTTAGTGCATACAGAAGTCAAAACCAACGTTGTACCAAGTTTAGCGATAAAACTCACAAGGTGTATCGATAACCTCCACCATGTTAGTACATCCAAGAGTTAAAACAACCGTTGTACCAAGTTTAACGACAAAACTCACAAGGTGTCATCGATAACCTCTACCTTGTTAGTATATCCAAGAGTTAAAACAACCGTTGTACCAAGTTTAACGACAAAACTCACAAGGTGTCTCGATAACCTCCACCATGTTAGTACATCCAAGAGTTAAAACAACCGTTGTACCAAGTTTAACGACAAAACTCACAAGGTGTCTAGATAACCTCTACCTTGTTAGTTCATCCAAGAGTTAAAACCACCGTTGTACCAAGTTTAGTGACAAAACTCACAAGGTGTCTCGATATTCTCTACCTTGTTAGTTCATCCAAGAGTCAAAACCACCGTTGTACCAAGTATAACGACAAAACTCACGAGGTGTCTCGATATTCTCTACCTTGTTAGTTCATCCAAGAGTCCAAACCACCGTTGTACCAAGCTTAGCGACAAAACTCACAATGTGTCTCGATAACCTCCACCTTGTTAGGGTTCATGAAGCAATGTCAGCACTTCACACGCGTAGTAAGGACAGGGTGTATCCTCGGCACGCGAAAGTGGGCGACTACTGACGTCCATTAGGAGTGAAGGGGGAAGAGGGGGGACAATCGACAGCAACCGACGGGGGACAGAAGGCCACGGAGAGGAATCGTTATCGATTCATTCGCACATCATCACGATGTTCATCAATAATTCACTGTGGAGTGGTGCACTTTGTAATGTAATGAGTCACTGTATGGTCGTGAGTAGGGGTTACACGAGCAGTGTTGGACGAGAAAGAAGGGGGATTGGGGTGGGGGGGGGGAGTCACGGGAGTGAGACAGATACCGTACAGAGTGGTCGTACCACAGATTAACGACGAAAAGGTTACGAGACCGTTAACGTTCTACGGTTGGGGATTTTGATCTAATGGTAGTAGGTTGGATTAAAATAATTTACAAATGATCAGCCACACACGGTAGCAAGATTTATGACATTTTATTTGTATTAGAATTTTGGAGATAATCATTTTTTCCTAAGTTTTTGAGGTCGAGGTGAAAAAAAAGTCTCTTATCAATTTATTATGTTAAATAAAAAACTTTCTAAAATGTATTTCTTGTAATATTTTACAGTTTACTCCGATTATTGAGTAATTTTTGGGCCCATCCCAGTGACGTAAGTTGATAGTGGTCAACCCATTCAAAGCGACTCTGGTTCGATTCTGAGTGTGGGTATTTAAGATATTTACTATGTGTATATCTAGCTATAAGGACTGTGTGGGAAGTAGTAATCGAACTTGTGTATAGAAGGTGGATGTTATTAACCCCCAATACAATATTTTTAAATTTATTATAAATGAATCTTAGTGAATTTTATTTCTATAAGTTAAAAGATTCCACATTTTCAGACCATTCGTCACACTGTATTTCTTATAATTAATTGAGCACTTTGCTTAATTTCTTAAAGAAGTTATTGTAGCCTCAGCTCATCAACACGAAAAAAAAGTAATAAATTAGCTTTGATAACAAAATATCAATTTAATATGTTTCTACTTGTCCGGAATCGTTTACTGTTTTATAATTTTGTAAGCTTTTAGACCTGGGGGAAGACAATACAATATAAACCAAAGGGCTCCTTTGGGTTTCCTCTGTGTGTACCAAAATTTGGTTTAACCAGGTAAATTATATAAACATTAATAAGTGGGGGGGGGGGGCAACAGATACGCGGGATGATCAAATGCTTAATATTGAGTTCCTCTCTAACATAGGGTGGGGGTGTAGGGGACGTGATAAAAGGCAAGTGTTTTTGCAGTTTTTATATCAACACTTTTTTTTGTCAAAAGAAGTCAAATATTTCTCCAGTCGAAACACAAGAGTTTAATTTCTTTCACGTGGTGATATCAACAGTTGTTGAATATCTTTCAAGGGTATCCTGGAATTTAATGACAACATTTCTCTTGGTTTAAAAAGCTTCCCATCTAATGCCGCTATTCTTATGACAGATATTCAACTACTGTTGCCACTATGTTTCGATTTGAGCAATTATTTGTTTATCTATTCTGTCCAAAAAAAGTTTTGCCATTAAAACTGCAAAAATACTGCAATTTTATCTCATCCTCTACACTCCTACCTTAACACAAAGTCCATGATAGTTTTGTGTGTAGGTTAATAAATTCGATAAATTATATTAACTGGAGGCCAGAACCTTAACGACTCTACCATGGAGGTGGACTTAACCACCTTTTTCTTTCTCCAACATCGCGATGAACAAATATTTCATAAACTGTAGATTCAGTACACACTTGTAAAAACTATTCTTTGTTTTTAACTTATATTTAGAGAATCAGTAATCATACTAAGACTAAATAACTATGTTGGTGTCCCCTTAAGGAAGCATTTGGCCCACCCCACATTTTGGGAACCACTGTTATAGGTAACATTTATAAAATATACAATAAAAGCTGGCTATAATAAGCGTTTAACCTTACTCCGGAATTGTAAATAGCTTTAAATATTAGTAATCCAGTATCCTAAATATGTATTTTAATGTCTTCAGCCATTACTGGACAATTCAAATCAAATTTGGATTGTTAAGACTGTTTGAGCTATAATAGCCTTCGGAATTTCCTTCTTATGACAGCAAAAATATCCATCTTCTGTTAAAGAATGAAATTAAGATTACATTTTAACTCGGGATTAAATATTAAACTAACTGACTTATTCAAATATCCGGATCAAAAATGACAAACTTTTGATTTTAGACACATAACTCATTTATCCTAATGTTTAAAAATGGTGAAATTATTTTCTGTAGTAATCATTAGAAAGAATTACATGTGCTTTTTCTTCTATTATCTATGGAAACACTTTATAACACTGTACAGTATAAATTGAATAGTTCAGGATGAACGGTTTCAAGCTCATCTCGTACTATTGAAAGCTCGAACTACACAAAATATACAGAGAAAATTAAAATATTTAAAAGCTTTTTAAGTGTTTTTTTCCAGAACATTTATTTTTAAATTACACATTTTTATGAATAATATCTTAAATATAAACATGTGTATAATTGGCTTAGCTTGAAAGATAGCAGAATTACCATGAACGACTACACAATGGCCCAATCTTATGAGTTGATCCATAGTGTAATCTGTCAAGGTAAGCTTGCTACCTTTCAGGATAAACGAATTGTACGTGTGACAAGAATTTAAAAATAAACTATCAAGTGTTTGGTGGTTTTTTTTAGCTTATGATTGTTGTTCTGTGACGTCATTCATCCCACGTCAAAAGACGGCCAGCGGGCTATTAATAATCTACAGCAGGCTCAAGGTCCGGTTTGAGAATATAAATATAATAAGGGCCCGGCAAATAAAACTCAAGGTCTTGGGTGATGCACTTTATTATAAGAAAAACTATATAAACGACTTTTAAAAAAAGACAATATTTGTAAAAATAAGTTATTCTAAAATAAAACAGTACTTAAGTGTGCTACACAGGAAAGCACTGAGAAGTGTTGCAGAATTTTAGAAATGTGGTTTGGTATTTTTTTTATATTGGTTTCAACAAACTGTAGGCGAAAGGTCTGACTTTGAATGTGAAGTTTAGAGTTGTTTTTGTTTAAATGTGTGGTAACTTACATGAAAAACACTATAAAATAATCCCACATTATCTTAAAAACTTCTATTGTATCCTTATAAAAACATGACTTTATTCAATAGAGGAATGCTAGATCTAGACTTACAAATTTTTCCTTTAATCTCAAAAGTACAACGCCGTTAAAAAAAAAAGTAATTGATCAGAATCTAGCTGATAATTTTCAATCACATTTTGTTGAAAACGATTTATAAAAAGAAACGACTTCTTAAAAGTGCTGTATTTCTAAATATCTGTAACACCCTCCAATGCCACACCCTTGATGACAACTTTTTCTCTTCATTTAAAAAGTTGATCATATAATGCCGGATCATGACGGATATTCAAGAAATGTTGAGGTCACCATGTAAAGAAAACTAAACTTATATTTCTACTGGAGAAATATTTTATTTTATTTCGATTTAAAATGTTTTGCTATAAAAACTGCAAAAACAAACAACCGCCCTTAACTCGCATCCCCTACAATCTCACCCTAATGTATTTAGTCATGAATGGATGATTCAGATCAAACTTAGCTTGTTAAGGGTCTTTGAATTATAATAGCCTTCAAAATTTTGCTTCTTATGACAGCAAAATTATCTAGCATCTGTCAAGAATTAAATGAAGATTACATTCTAACTAATGATAAATGATTGTGTTAGCTGTCTTTTTTAAATAAACTAATCCAAAATGAAAATATTTTAATTCTAAATATATAGTTCATCCTCATGTTTAAAAAACGTAGATTTATTTTTATCTAGGAATCTTTAGGAATAATCATATGTTTTTATTTTTCTTCCTCTCTTTGGAAGGAAACCCTTTACAAAATAAGCACAATATTATTTCAATATTTAAAAAGTTGAAAGGGATTGATTGGGCCCATCTCGCAATACTGAAAACTCGAATTACACAGAATAGCCGGAAAAATTAAAATATATAAATATTATTAAGTATAATTTGGGGTGACCTGGTGGTCTAGGTGTCAGACTTATATGCTGGCGGCCCGGGTTCAATCCTCGGTCGCGGCAAAGATTTATCTGATTACCAAACCCTTCCTTCACCTCTGACAAGACATCTTGTGAATGTGGGGAATGCCAGGCCTCACCGTGGTTCGGATTCCACGTTAAACTGTAGGTCCATCATTTCATCTCACAATCACCCTACCATTACACATTAGCGTAAGTGCGTATAACCCGAACGGGTAGTAAGACGTGATGCTAATAATAATAATAATGCTCTGACAAGACATCTTGTGAATGTGAGGAATGCCAGGTCTCCACCGTGGTTCGGATTCCACGTTAAACTGTAGGTCCTTCATTTCATCTCACAATCACCCTACCATTACACATTAGCGTAAGTGCGTATAACCCGAACGGGTAGTAAGATGTGATGCTAATAATAATAATAATAATAATAAGTATAATTTGTTCTTTATATATATTTCTAAACTACACTTTTTTCTAAAATGATGTCCTAAATACAACACTAATTAATTATATGAATGTAATTTTGTATAGGCCTATATTTCATTATTTAAATCAGCTGTAAATTTGGTAGTTGAGATTTTTGAAAGTGCTTATAAATATTTGTCGGTGTGTTTAATATACATTGTATATACTCCCCCCCCAAAAAAAAAATCTGTTATTTTTAATACTTATTCCTTTTTTCGTAGCCCGCGGTTTGTAATTTTCCCAGGGCTGCTCTACTGTATTAATATTTCAACTTTCTTCAAGATTATTTGTAGCAGAGACTTTTATATTCTCATGTGTTTATCTACGGACTATTTTCTTGCATCTTCCTATAATTTTAACCTCAAGATTTCTTCTCGTTTCTAAATAAACCAAATAAATTCAAGCAGTTCATTTCAGTGAACGTTAAAATAGAGCGCTTAAGTGATAATTAGCCAAGTCATTGCTTTCTATTCCATCTGGAAAACGTCAAAAATGCTTCAGGAAATATAAATATTACTTAAGAGTTTGTATCACCTCACGATTAACGTGAACAAGGCATCGAATTATGATGCATATTTCTGTTTTGGACTGTACATCATGCAACAGCGGAGTTGATTTGAAGTAAATCATTTTATAATTTAATATTCTATAAAAGTTTCCAACAAAGGAAATATTTTAAGATGGGAAACGTTCCATTTGTATGAATTTATCTTTTGTATCGAGAATACAGACAACCACACTTTTAAGTGAGTCTTTTGAAATTAGTCGTGTTATCTAAGTAAGCTGTGTATACTCCATTCACGGTAGGAATTACTCTCTGAAAGGTCTTTTTTACTACTAATATCCTACTATATAATAGATTTCTGATAAGGAAAAAGGCCTTTCAGAAAACAATTCCTACAGTGAACAGACTGGCTAACTTTTAAAGTTAAAGGAGAAGAGGGTTTGAGTTAAGTATATTTTGTAGTAAAAAAAAAGTTTTTGACCAAATGACTAAAATATAGTAACTGGCAAGGATTAATTTGACTAGGAAATTTTCTTTTTATCTAATTAGTTTATAACTATACTCATGACAAGTATTTAAGAACTGTTGAGATTATAAAATTAAATTAAATGTATCTACTAGAGAAATGCTTGATTTATTTTGTTTAAAAACAAATGTTTGTTATAAGAATGGCAAAAATATTAACCATATATCCACTCCCTTTCCTACAATCCCCCATTACCTTCATTAAAATATGTTTGTTTGAATAAATATAAAATAAGTTAGTAAGTCAAATATAATATTAAATATTTTAGATACAAATTTTTGAAATATATTACAAGTATAATTTGTTTTGAAAAATATTATCAAAAGTGGTTTAAATAAAACGAAATGTTTAAAAGGGAATAAGTTGATTTTTATGCCCACATGCGTTAACAGGCAATTTTTTTTCTAAAATACAGTAGTCCGACTGTTTGTCAAGCCTCTTTTTTTAAACTACTTTCTCAGGCACTTTCTGGAGATTTAATTCAAGTTGACCTGCCTTCAACCCAAATGTGTTCTGAGCCTTATAGTTTGTTCGGCAATAGATCGAAATATTGAAATACACAACATTTATTTTTTTCTCAATTCGATTTTGAGATATATACTCGCTTGTACACATTTTATAGAACTTTGAAAAATGAATTTGGAATGTTGAATTAAATATACACGCTCTTATGGTTAATGATTACGTTTGTAGTCTTAACACTGAGCTACCCAGGAGTCGCCCCGTGCCCAGGGTCATTCTTCACTCATATTTTAAGGCAGAGTCTGTGATGGACGTGAGGAAATCATAAGCCCCATATAAGTGGTCAATTAAGACCACGAACTATCAGATAACGCAGCCCCCTTCGAATTGGCGAATTGGAAGAGCATTTGCACAGTTGTCATTTTATTATTGGCAGCAAAAAAACCTCTATAGTCGAAATTGACTGAGTTATCTGATAGCTCGTGAAATTTATTGATCACTCACATGTATCTGACGTTTTCCACACGTCTCTCACAGACTTTGCCTTAAAATATGAGTGAAGAATGACCCTGGGCATGGGACAACTCCTGGCTATCTCAGTAGTACAAGCATTGTAGTATTAATCCAAAAGTCTCGAGTTCTATTCACGTGTCCAGGTGTCATTTTTTCAATTTAAAGTAAATGTATATGTAAGTCTGCTTATTTTGTGTAGCAATGTAAACGGAAATACTTTCTGAATAACAAAACGTATACGACTCTGTCCAAACTATGTTTCCATTAAAATTGTTACGTGTTTGTTAGTACACGTTTAAATATTTAAGAAGGTTTATTTGTATATTTTCAGAGATACTAAATATTTTTGGTGGAAGCTTAGCTCAATTATTATTTATACATGTTGTATTTTAAAATTTCCATAACGGTATGGATCGGTTGTTGTAATCAGACACTAAATGGCTTACATATTTCAATTTACATTTCCGTTTCAAATTAATATCTGTCCATAGACGATAATATACTTTTCACTAACATTAACATATTCTGCTTACTAAATTTTATTACATTATATTTATTTCCAAGTATGATACAAGATAAGTTAAAATACAATTTTGAAATTCTACCTTTATGGTCCCATTATTATATCTACCTAAGTAATTTAAATTTAATAATACTAATGATAATTGCTGTCCTTTACAAGCTTAATGCCCTATCCACGAATGTATATTAACTTTTTTTATAAAACAATTTATATCGCTTTATGAATTTATTTTTAGACGCAGATAGCTACTCAGTTCTTCAGTGATGGTTTTAAATACTAAAATATCGGTTCTGTGACGTCATAATGAGCTTCTTAATAGGCTTATTTTTAATATTTCTCGACATAACTTGTTGATTGCAATAAAATGAAGAAAATATAACATGAAGAATCGTTTGGAACGCCCTTATCTGTGAGAAAAATATTATTTAAAGTAAACAAAGAATTCAATCTAGAGAAGATATTAGTATTTACGTTTCATAAAGCATATTTAATCTTGGTACAGTACTACTTTATTGTAACCAAAGCTTATAATATGTATTTTACTTTATTATAAACAGTGCTAATTTGCGTTGCTACATGCTAAAATAATCCTTGAATGTATTTGTAATCATTTTATGTGCTCCATAAACTAATATTTTAAGGTTATATTTTCAAGCTTAATATTTTTATGGTAAATCCCAAGACAAAAGTTTGTTAGCTGTTGCATTGCATAATTTTTTAACAATGAACAACTAAAGTGTTTTTAAAAACTATTTATTTTAAATGTGTGTTGTTCTGCTTTCAAGCCGTAATTTTATTTAGCGACAAAAGCATTTTTCTACTGAATTTTTCTTCTTCTTATATTTAAAATAATTATAGAAATGTTCTGAAATAGATTTATTTTCTGTTGGTCATTTATCAAATATCAGTGCATCAAGTGCATAAGTCAGTCTGTAAGTAAGTCCTTCAGTGAGACACGTGATATTTAAGAACCAAAGTCCAATCTTTCAGCACAATTTAAATGTAAAAGGTATATTGTAAAATGTTTTGTTGAAATGAGGTATAATTGAAGAAAGTTACATTGAAGAAATTGCAAGTAACTGCGGAAGTTTTATAAGAACAGACCCCCGAGTCTATTCAATTTGATAAGTTATTTGCTGTCAGAGTTAGATAAAATTAGATAACTGTAAAAAGAACATTTTAGAACAGATAAAAAATACCCGCACCACATAGTGGGAAAAGTTGCCAAAATTTCATTGTATTTAACTAGCAGTAGTTAAAATTGATAACATTTGTTTATATTGGCATCTGCAGTACTCCTTTCTTGGTGTTTGAATGGGTTGGATCTAGGTTTGGGTTGGATCTAGGTTTGGGTTGAATCTAGGTTTAGGTTGAATCTAGGTTTGGATCGGATCCAGGTTTGGGTTGAATCTAGGTTTGGGTCAGATCAAGGTTTGGGTCAGATCAAGGTTTGGGTCAGATCAAGGTTTGGATCAGATCAAGGTTTGGGTCAGATCTAGGCTTGGGTCAGATCAAGGTTTGGGTCAGATCAAGGTTTGGGTCAGATCTAGGTTTGGGTCAGATCTGGGCTTACGTCAAATCGAATACATAACAGAAGATCTAGTACTAGTTTGGACTCTGAGATATATCCGCTTCAGTGGTCGAATTGTCTAAGGCGTCACTCTCGTGTTGCACTGGACTGATGAAGATGGGAAGATCGGGGTTAGAATCTTGGCCAGGCCTACTGAGGGTGGTTTTCCCTAAATTGTTTATCACTCCCCTTCCACGCAAATGCGAGTAAATTACCTTTAAAATATTTCCTTCCTCAGTCCTACTCAATTAGAGTAACTAACCAATTATCACGTGATATGTGTTTAGCCTGAACAAGTAGTAAGACGCGGTGATAAAATGATAAATAATAAAACTCTCAAATAAGGTCATTATTATTATTATGACGATGATCATGATCATGATGATCATAATCACGATACGGTTGCTTTATTTTAAAGTTTACTAACAAATTTAATCTCTTCTAGCAACACGTTTTACTAACTGTTCAGATTATATTATACGCATATGTACTAATTATATTAGTAAATTAGGAATAAGAAAGGTTGAATTTAGAGGAATCATACCCGCATTTGGGTAGAAGGAAAATGTAAAACCATTGAGGAAAAACCACCCTCACTTCACCCTACCAAATTTATAACCTCAATCCCCATGTCATCGGTGGTCGAATTTATTGTAAGAGTGGCACCTTAGACCATGCGGCCACCGAAGCAGATCAGATTTAATCTATAAATAAAATTTTATAAATGTAACAATTAATATATTTGGTTTCACAATCTAACTGAAATTATTTAGTGGAACGAATTAACGATATAATGTGAAATCAAAACTAAATTGTTTTTCAAAATAACTATTACCACGACCTCAGCCTCAACACCCACTTTATAGGAATGTGTTTTACAAACGTGGAGGTATTGCAGAGGTCACAAAAAGGGACACATATTCTATCATAAATTGTGTTGTAAATGTCATCTTTTGACCAAGGGCGTCGCACCAAATATATTGGCGGGGACAGTGAACTTACCAACTCTAGGCATTCTGAAATTTTAAAATATCTTATGTGACAAGGACAACGTTGAAAATACGCCGTGGGTATGGGGGTATGGACAACAACCCAGATAATAAGGGGGTGGGGGTTCCCCCCTCACCCAGGAAAATTGTAAAATTTGAGGTGATAATTGGGCCTTTATTTAAAGTTCAAAGCAATTGTATTTTTTAAGTTGTTAGTGATGGATTTTCATGAGATATATATAGTTTGTTTTGACATTCACCATCATTGAGTGTAGTAAAACTAACGACACTCGACTTCTATAAACTCCAGGCTTAATCATTCCCAACCTTATTAAGATCACTAGTAGGCAGTGATAGTGGCGCATGAATCAGAATGGAATGGTCCTATCTCATATGCGAAACTGGCCCATTCCAGAGTTTAGGTAGGTGTCATCATGTATTTAGTGTAGCGCCATACATGAGGAATACTCGATCTGACTATGAAACAGGCCTTATTCTTTTCAGCATTCACTTCTAAGCTTATTTACTTATTAGTCTCTAGTGAAATTTCCGCATTTCTTGCAACATATTCCTTACTATTACCAAACAAAACTAATTCATATCCATATCCTGATCGCTGCATTGCGCCGTTTAATGTCAACCCTTCCCTAATATCCTACATTTTAATAACAGCATAATTATAAGGCTACATTAATAGGTAATGGGGAAAGTGCATCTCCTTCTTTCAACCCATTATGATAAGTGACATTAAAGCCATACCCTGTAAAGTAGTAAAAATATGCTCCGTTGTTGTTCTATTTCGTCGGAATCCGCGCTGATGAGCTCCATTTATTTCCTCGGCAAATGGCGTCCATCACATTAGAATCATGTTAGATATAATGTTATAGCATGTTATTAGAACCCGCCTCGGTGGCGTAGTTGGCTAACGCGCTTGTCATGTTGAGCTTTACTGTTGAGGACGGGGAGATCGAGGCTCTAATCTCGGTCGGGTGAACTGGGGGTGGTTTTTCCTAAATGGTTTTCCACTCTCCCTCCACACAAATGCGGGTTCACTTCCTCTAGTTAAACCTTCCCAATTCCTAATCAAATAGAGTAATTACTACTTAAAGCGTATATCCTGAACGGGTAGTAAGACGCAGTGCTAAATATTATTATTATTATTATGTTGTTAGAAGTTAGATACCTCTATAATTTTAACCAAATTTAGTATTTGTTAAAACTTTAGGAGCGAGAGGGGTAATATATTTAGGGGCTACAGCACAACTACATGACTACTTCCAATAAAATATATTCAGATTCATAAGAGTGAGAGTTTTATGTTATGTGAGCTAAGGGCGATAAATTTGCAGTTTTCGGATCAAAAGAAATCAATTCAGTACACACATAACATTTAGTTTTCTTCACTTAGTGACCTCAATATTTCTTGAATACCTGTCAAAGGTGTCCTAGAATTTGATGACAACTTTTTTTTCGTTTCATTTAAGAAGTGTATCATCTAATGCCGTTATTCTCTTGAGAGATATATTCAACAACTGTTGTTATCAACACGAAATGGGAGTAATGTTTAATTTCTTTTGGCCAAAAATAGTGTTTTGATATAAAAACTTCAAAGACACTAGCCTTATCTCGCGTCTCCTACATTCCCACCTTAATCGGTAAAATAGTTGATCTTGTTTGTTTTTTATATATTATATATAAAATTATTCACTCGTTTCACTGGCGTTAATTTTCAGCATTTCCCATCACTTTATTTCACTGTTGCCACTGCTTTTCTATATGATTTTATATTTTTTTATAACTTAAAGAACAGCACTTAATTTTTAAATCATTTCCACGTAAATTGGCCCAGTAAATTGTAATTATTATCCCTACTGCACAGGGTTGGTTAGGCCGGTGGTATTCAACCTGGGAACACCGAAACATCTTAGGGGGTACGTAAAATTTAAAATATAAGTTATATCTGTATACACTAACATGTCTATTATTTTATGATAAACACTGAATCATCATTATTAATATAAGGAACACATTTAAATGTCACATACAATTAAAACTTGATAGGTATAAACATATTTAGTCAATTAATCAAGATAAATAAATTGATTAATTGACTAAACATATTTATACCTATCAAGTTTTAATTTTGTATGATATTTAAAAGTGTTATTTATATTAATTGTCTACATAATCTCCTTATTACAATTATAATGGATATAACTAATAATCAGTCACAAGATACATTGACGTAAGGACATGCGATCTGGGAGCGCCAGTTTTATTCTATTTATAGATTATAGAATATATATCGCTTGCATTATAAACCAACGACGTTGGAGGTACAAAGTTATAACTAAATCATATCTAGGGGTGTACAAACAAAAAAAGTTCTAATACCACTTTCACCCGCTCTGGTGGCCGCATAGTCTAAGGCACTACTCTCGCAGTAGACTATACGACCAATGACAGAGATATTGAGGTTCGAATCTCGGTCGAGTGTATTGAAGGTGGTTTTTACAATATAATTTTACACACACTCTCTCTCTCTCTCTTTCCACCCAAATGTTGGTACACGTCCTCTAAATATAACCTTCCTAATCCGTGAAACCATTAGCGTAATCAGTATGTAAGCGTACAACCCGAATGGGTGGTAAGACGTGGTGCTTTAAACAACATACCATTGGCCGTTAGTCCAACACTGTAGGACAGTGAGATGTCCCAAAATTACTATCTAACAAACGTCAATCGAAAAACGTGTGTTGATACTACCTTCAAATCATTTGAAAGAATTCAAGATGTGTCAGCTATTAACAGAGAAAATATATTTCTAAATGCAAAGGTTTCTTAACTGAGGCAATGGAGTCGTATCTTTTCAGCTAAGAATCTGCAAGAAAGATATTCTGAACAGTTTTTAAATGATGAAATGAGGCGTTAACCAAACCTGAAATAGATTATTTTTGAAGCTTAGTTTCGTGAATTATTTTCTGTTACTGCCATATATGAGCATAATATAATGTTTATTTCATATAAACTAATAAAACCATGTACAAATTCCGACTCGGAAATGACCAATGAAGGTGGTTCGTTTATCGGCGTTGATGGGAATAATTATTAATATTATCGGAGCTATCTTCTCAGTTTATTCCTAGACGTAATAGAAAATTCAATTAATGATTCCAAGATAGATCATTTCACACAGGCAATAAACTTAATACAAATTTTATCAGTCATTTGTTTCAAAGAGCACTTTGTGCAAAAGTTGCTTTAGAGGAGCTAAACTTTTCTAATCTTTATCAAATTAAGACCTATTTAAGATTATAGCTGACACAATATTATCAAATAGGACTAGCTTCATTGTTAATTGAACGTGATGACAAAAAATTATTGAGGACATAAACCAGTAGTCAATTAGACTAAGGCGTCATGCTTGCGGTGTACTTAATTACTATGACGGAGAGGTTTTAGATATATATCTCAGCTAAATTTACTGAGGGGTATTTTCCAAATGTGACTTATCACTATATAACAACCCACAGCGTTTGTACCTGATGTATTAAGCTGTTAGTAACATTTTTATTGAAGTAAATACAAACAAAATTGTGGGTGAGTTTACTTCCAAAGATACGTGTATTAAAATGTGTCTGACTGTGAAATTTAAGTTTCAAGGCTGTTAAAACAGAAAATATTGAATGATTAGGGGGAAAATTTCTGAAAGTTTCATGGGAATTTTTTTTATGCTGTAAGTTAAATATTTATAAAATTGATGGATCTCGATGTAATTTTGAAGTGAGAGTTGAATATAATAAATATCTCGGTATATTTCTAAGAGCTGGTAACAGTTTTGTAAGTTTCAAATAAAATAACGGGAAGGATCTCAAAAAGTACTAAACACCTTTCGAGATGTAGATGATCAGATTTGGAATAAAAGAATTAAATAACAAACAAATACTATGTTAAAATGTAAGTTACTTTTTGTATGGATTCTGAAACATATTTCCTGTTGAAAATTTTATAAGCTCTGAAATAATATAAGTTTATGAAAAAATAAAACATAGCTTTATAAAACTTATGTAGTTTATGCGTTTTAAATGTTGTATTGGCAGAGATATAAAATTAATTATGTTACATTACACATTAAATGTGGACATGCACACAAAGCATAGCTAAGACACAAACCGATATTTTCGAAATTTGTACCGGTCGTGAAAACGACTGTCATTGTATTGTTGAATGTGAAGTACATCCCATCAAGACTTAATTTCCGTTTTCATCACTTGAGATATGTTTTCTACACAAAACTTACAAGATGAGAGGACCAAATCCATCGATACTTAATTTCCTTTTTCATCAATTGAGGGGAGATTTCAGTATAAGGGCTACAGGATGCAATCATAAGAAATATATTATCAACTATTGCACTTGTTTTCAAACAAAAATATTAATCAAGTCACTGTATTGGTTTGTTGTAACAATTCTCTATTGTAAAAGTTACAAAATATCTCTATATATGTGGCAGCTAAGATGTATTTTTGTCTGTGTACAACAATGCTTGACATTTCAATACACAACAATTTTTAAAAAAATAATTCAAAACTTGCCTTTTATATGAAGAAGTTTCCGTAGTCTGTGACTTGTCACAAATCTCTTTCCAAATACTATCAATCACAGTTCAGCAAGAAGTTGTTAAAAAAATAGTTCAGTTAATACAAGAAATCTCCAAACAAATGTCGCTAGGTGTCATCACCGTATTAACTTTTTTCTTTCTTCTTTTTTTTTTTAAAAAAAAACGTCTACAGAAAAAAAATGAGAGTTTGCAGAGCGCCTTTCCTCCCCCTTAATAAAAATCAACTAAACGACTCGTTGGCAACGAAATCCAGTGAATACGAACTGTCGCCCAGTTCATAGTCGTCTGTCACACGAGTGAATATTTGCTACCACGAGGGATGTTAGCGGTGGTGGAGGTGGTAGCATTGAAAAAAAGGGGAGGGGGGGGGGAAGTACTCAACACAACAACAGTCGAACATTCCCTCCCTCCCTCGCGTGTGTGTCCTCCCCCCTTCTCTTACCCCTACTCTGTCTCCCTCGACAACCAAATGAGATCATAATCGTCGCAGCCGTAGATGATCAAGGCAATCTGCGCAGATTCTATACTATTTCTCTTTCTCTCTCACTCACCACTCTGCAGGGTTTTTTATTGTCTCTTTCTCTATCTCCTCTATGAACCTCCCCTCCCCCACACTACCCCCTTACCCTCTCACAATGTGACTACCTACTGAAATTGTACATCTCGTCTCTGTTTATCACACTATTTTTTTTATCTGCCTTCCCTCCTTTACATTTTCTATCATCACTCTCTCTCTCTCTTTCTGTGTTTGAGTGTATGTGTTGTCTCTGTCAACCTCCCTCTTCACATTGAATTACGCTCACGCTGTTTCTAACGCACCCCACACCCCCTACTCCCCCTTAGTTTCCTTACACTGTCATGATACCTGAAACAACATTATATCCTGGCGAGTTTGACGAGACAATACTGCATTATATTTTATTTCTTGCAGTTTAAGAATATTTAAAAGATTTCTCTTTTCAAATATTAAAGTTGTTATGATTTATATTAAAAATAAATAAATGTGTTTTTAACAGATCTGTTTAAGTATTTTAAATGCCTCCACCAATATATATATATATATATATATAATGTATTGTTGTGAGGGTTAAGTTATTGTTAGAGTGATAAACAATATATAGCATTGTGTTTTTTCGCCAGTTAAATTCGTTATAGTCTCTTAGAATACCCGTACTTTACTACATAATGTTATTTGTATTGTTGTGCTGTCTAGATAATGGTTAGAGTGCTCAACAATAATAATTATGAACTTTTATTTTATTGTTTTTCGCTGGTATAAATCTTCATTATATGAATGTGTACTTATCAACATAGTATAATGCATTGTTGTGATGTATAAGTTATTTTAGTGTTGCAAACAATGAGTAGCATTGTTTTTTTTAAACTGGTGTAACCCGTCTTCTACTACCTGCACGAGAATATAAAATGTAATGTATTGTTGGGGTCCAAAGTCGTGTGAAATATTGTTGGGTTTCTTTGACAGAATCCCTTAGAAAGTATTAGAATACACGCTCTAATTTATAGAATGGTATGCATATTTGTTCTAAGCAATTGAGAGAACTGTTGTGTTTCTCTAGTAAAACTCATGATATACTCTCTAATTGTCCTTCAATTATTTGTTTATAAGATTCTTATTCTATACCATCGAATAAAATGGCTATAATCTGTCACTTACCTTCTCCTAAACGATATCTTCGTTGTTTCTAATGTGTGTGTGTGAATAAAACGTGGAGTTGAGGTGGTTCTCAACTGTCGCGAGAGCCGCAGACGTATTCCCCCCCTTCACCCCATTCTACTTGCAGGGTATCACCACCCCTGGAGGACTTTAAACGGTCCGCAAGAGTGTGGCACGGTTTCTGAGTGACGTCTACGGAGACAAGAGTTGGTGGGGGAGGGGAGGGAAGCTCGCGCGTTATTTGAACAGGGGCTCTCTCTCTCTCTCTCAACGGGGAGGAGAAGGAGGGGGGGGACACAGTTGAGTGACGTGTCGAGAACTAACAATCGATCATATCGCAGTCAAATTATTCCTCGTATTTATGGAGTATGATGTGTAAGATCTATCGTTTTGCAATCTGTATTAATTTTTTTCGGAAGAATATTGGGTAGTGAAATGTATAATTATTATTTATCTTTAGGTCACCCCATGAAGTCAAACACATTTTGGTTCACATTTTGTTATTCTTCTTCCAACACAATTACTTAATTAAGTAGAAAAGAAACCAGCCCGTTAAGTTATTGTGTGATTATTAATTTTTTATATCTAAGATTATACAACTTAATTGAGCGGGTGAAGAGTTAAGTTTTAAAATAAATAAGTGACTCAATTTAAATACATTTTATTCTAAATAATGTTTATATCTCGAATATATTGCGAATGTTAATCTTACCTTCTTTTAAGACAGTAAAAAAAATTCTTTATTTAAAATAAAGTATACAATTTAACAAAATTATTTGTGCAATTTCCAATAATATTCTTTATTATTGTAACGTATATCAATATTACAAAATGAATATTCACTTAATTATCATTAAACATGAAGGCAATTAATTATTACTAGTCTTAATATTTTAGTTATTCTCACAAAATTAAATTTTAATATTCAAATTGTAATGTCTTACGACTGATCTGAGTTATAAGTTTTTAAAATCAGTTTTACATGGACATATTATTTATTTACGTGCCCCGCGTATATTACCAATTCACGCTTTCATAACCGCATATTTACGACAATAGGATAAGGATTATAAAGGTAGAATTTTAGAATAAATGTATCCGAGAATGATTAGAAGGACGATGTAAAACCAACCATTTAGAAAAAAAAAACTATCTCAGCACATCTGGTCGGAATTTGAACCCTAACATCGCCATAAAAACAATATTAGGCTAGAAATTATGCTTTTATCCGCATACTTAACGGTGCGGGTAGATGTACAGTCAAATTTTAATTTGAAAGGCCTTTTAGGAAATAGACACATACTTTTTGCGACGAAAATTCATGACATTTGACTACTTTATTAGTGTTATTTTATAGATATTGTTAATATCTATGGAAAGTGATAGTTGAAAATCAAATGACTTGATGCATGGACACGTGAAAGTGGATATAGTAACGTTTTTTAGCGGTAATATAAGGCCCTTCACATAAAAAGTGGTCTGTATACTACTGTACCTTTATTTTACATTTTATTACTATACGGTATGTTTGGTTATAAAGTTAATCACCAATTAATTGTAGTCACTCATATTTATCTGTGACATCCATCCCCACTAGGCTGATGAACGATTCTTAATCTTTGTTCTAGTGAAATGGAGTGGAGGGGTCTGTAGGGTGGAAAGGGGTGTGAACCAATGAAACACAAAGGAGGGGGAGGGGGAGCGTGGTCATGAACCGACAAGTGTATTTCTGTACAAGAGGTTGGATCGTTCGATGGTTGAGCTGAGAGTCCCGCGACTTAAGACAAAGACCCAGCTGTCGAAACTGAGCACATGCAGGTTGATCATTGTTACGATGTTTACGGTCATATTACAAAACATTATTCTTGAAACAGTTTAATAAATCAAAAGTATTAATTAAGAGTGTTCACTTTTAACGTTCAAGTCAAAGCGAAGCTTGAAACGTGCGAGGAAAAGTCGAATTCGAGGTCGTTGATAAGCTTTTTGTTGTCACAAAAACACTGTTTTCAAAATTTAAATTATTCATTATATGTATCTAAAGAAAGTTATATAAAATTAAATTAAATTAAACTCACTATATTCTTAAATGGTGACATATCTTAATTTATTCATATTGTTTTATCTTCTGTATCAAAAATACACGTGTAAATTCGTCATATATAACTTCAACGAGATAGAATATCAAGAATTACAATTTAATATTGGATGTGTGGGTTATAAATTATGCTATGAAGATAATTATAAATACTAAATTTTTTTGTTTATATATCATATTTTTTTGCTTCATACCAGATGTCGTTAGTCAGGTATTTTTCTTTTGAGTATAATGATGTTGGCGATAATTATAATCCTTTAAAAGAGTTCTAAGATTATTGTGGTGGGCAAAGAGAAAGACATTTGACCTTCTACCTTAAATTGGACATTTAAAAACTTCGCTCATTTCTAGTATTGACATCCACATCGGTGCTCACATTGTCTAAATCGTCACTTTTGTGTCCTAATTGCTTGTCAGGGACAGTGATCTCAAGGTTCGATTCCCAGTTGGGTGTACTGAGGGAGGATTTTTTTTCTAACTGGTTTCCCGCTATAGTGACTATCCCCCACACAAATGCGGGCGCATTTTCACTTAAATATTACCTTCTATATGCCTAATAAATTAGTGTAACTAACTTATGCGTATAGTCTGAATGGCTTCTAAGATGTGAAAAAACCACCAAAACACTTATTAATATTACAATTTTTTCACCGCGCCTTAATACCCATTATGGATGCCTGCATATTTTATTAACTACGCTACTGTGGTTGGTAAGGTGGGATTTCGAATAAATGTAACCGAATTCCCTCGGAGGATGAGTGGGAAATAATTGAGGGGAAAACATCATCAGTACACCCAAACGGGATTCGAGCTCTAACCTCCCCGCTATTGGCAAACCACATCAAAGAACTAGATATGTAACCCATGTACTCATAGACACGGATTTATCACACGTGATTAGGAATATTTTCTAGATAAAACCCCCATTACAACCATACATACATTTTATGCATAATAATATAACTTCTTTATCAACCTATACGTTGAAAATACTGTCACGTGAGAGCATGAATTAATATTCCGTATGAGACGCTTGAATATTCGATTCATTGAATCCCTTTAATTCTATGGTATTTGACATATTAGAGATTCATAGAAATCTCAAAAAAGTATCTCGAATACACTAATGAAAATCTTGACTTTAAAATAAAAAATTTAAGTAGATTGGTAAAATAAGTGATATGTACTTGTGGAGTAGTGAGAACTACAAAATCACAAAAAAGGACCAAAACTTTATTAATATAATTGATTTACATAAAAAGTGTCCTCTTCGTTGTTTATGACGTAATATACAAGACTTACAAAATATAATTAGTTAGTGTTACCAAGTCTTAAACAACTGATTTTAAATATTTTCGCCTTAAAATAATTGTACATTTGTAAAAGATTAGAGCATTAATATTTGGATGCAAAATTTGAAAGAAAAAAAAATCAAGATTCAGATTCAAGAAATATATTAGTAATAAACTAGTTTATTAGTTTACTAAGGAAATGTGATTCAAGTTGTAATTAAAACTGTAAGCATATTATTCCATGTAATTTTATTTAGTATAGTGCAATAACACCCTACAAAGATATAAAGAAAATTCAAGCTCAACACGTGTGTCAAGAAATTGCCAGTACTGACTATCTCACGGCGCAAAGAGTTATTATGAACAAACATCAGCGCCTGTATTATAGCGATACTAGAATCTCATCACGTGTGTCGAGGAATTGCTGGCACAAACTATCTCAAGGGGCACGTGATTTATTAAAAAAACAAACATCTGTCCCTGCAATATAGCGACACTACAAGCTTAACATGTGTGTCAAGGAATTGATGGTATAGACTAGCCCACGGTGCACAAGATATAATTTCTGACGAGTAAGACACTGTAATGTCTCGGAAGTCCATAGCCTAAGACACTGTAATGTCTCTGAAGTCCATAGCCTAAGACACTGTAATGTCTCTGATGTCCATAGCCTAAGACACTGTAATGTCTCTGGTGGTTATAGCCTAAGATACTGCTATGTCTCTGGTGGTTATAGCCTAACACACTGCTATGTCTCTGGAGTATTTAGCATAAGATACTGCTATGTCTCTGGAAGTTATAGCTTAAGACACTGTAATGTATCTGGTGGTTATAGCCTAAGACACTGCTATGTCTCTGGTGGCTATAACCTAAGACACTGCAATGTCTCTGGTGGTCATAGCCTAAGACACTGCTATGTCTCTGATGGTTATAGCCTAAGACACTGCTATGTCTCTGGAGTCTTTAGCATAAGATACTGATATGTCTCTGGTGGTTATAGCCTAAGACAATGTAATGTCTCTGGAGGTTATTGCCTAAGACACTGCTATGTCTCAGAAGTCCATAGCCTAAGACCCTGTAATGTCTCTGATGTCCATAGCCTAAGACACTGTAATGTCTCTGATGTCCATAGCCTAAGACACTGCTATGTCTCTGGAGTCTTTAGCATAAGATACTGCTATGTCTCTGGTGGTTATAGCCTAACACACTGCTATGTCTCTGGAGTCTTTAGCATAAGATACTGATATGTCTCTGATGTCCATAGCCTAAGACACTGTAATGTATCTGATGTCCATAGCCTAAGACACTGCTATGTCTCTGGAGTCTTTAGCATAAGATACTGATATGTCTCTGGTGGTTATAGCCTAAGATAATGCTATGCATATGGTTGTTATAGCCTAAGATACCGCTATGTCTCTGGAGAATTTAGCATAAGATACTGCTATGTCTCTGGTGGCTATAACCTAAGACACTGCAATGTCTCTGGTGGTTATAGCCTAAGACACTGCTATGTCTCTGATGGTTATAGCCTAAGACACTGCTATGTCTCTGATGGTTATAGCCTAAGACACTGCTATGTCTCTGGAGTCTTTAGCATAAGATACTGACTATTACTATGGTGGTTATAGCCTAAGACACTGCTATGTCTCTAGAGTCTTTAGCATAAGATACTGCTATGTCTCTGGTGGTTATAGCGTAAGACACTGCTATATCTCTGGAGTCTTTAGCATAAGATACTGCTATGATTCTGGTGGTTATAGCCTAAGACACTCTTATAACTCTGGAGTCTTTAGCATAAGATACTGCTATTACTCTGGTGGTTATAGCCTAAGACACTGCTATGTCTCTAGAGTCTTTAGCATAAGATACTGCTATGTCTCTGGTGGTTATAGCCTAAGACACTGCTATGTCTCTGGAGTCTTTAGCATAAGACACTGCTATGTCTCTGGAGTCTTTTGCATAAGATACTGATATGACTCTGGTTGTTATAGCCTAAGATACATATATGTCTATGGTGTCCATAGCCTAAGACACTGTAATGTATCTGATGTCCATAGCCTAAGACACTGTAATGTCTTTGATAGCCATAGCCTAAGACACTGTAATGTCTTTGGTGGTTATAGCCTAAGATACTGCTATGCCTCTGGAGGTTATAGCCTAAGATACTGCTATGTCTATGGTGGCTATAGCCTAAGACACTGTAATGTCTCTGGTTGTTATAGCCTAAGAAACTGCTATATCTCTGGTGGTTATAGCCTAAGACACTGCTATGCCTCTGGAGGTTATAGCCTAAGATACTGGTATGTCTATGGTGTCCATAGCCTAAGACACTGTAATGTCTCTGATGTCCATAGCCTAAGACACTGTAATTTCTCTGGTGTCCATAGCCTAAAGACACTGCTATGTCTCTGGTGGTTATAGCCTAAGATACTGCTATGCCTCTGGAGGTTATAGCCTAAGACACTGCTATGTCTATGGTGTCCATAGCCTAAGACACTTTAATGTCTATGGTGGTTATAGCCTAATACACTGTAATGTCTCTGGTTGTTATAGCCTAAGACACTTCTATGTCTCTGGTTGTTATAGCCTAAGATACTGCTATGTCTCTGGTGGTTATAACCTAAGACACTACTATGCCTCTGGAGGTTATAGCCTAAGATACTGTTATGTCTATGGTGTCCATAGCCTAAGGCACTGTAATGTCTCTGATGTCCATAGCCTAAGACACTGTAATTTCTCTGGTGTCCATAGCCTAAGACACTGTAATGTCTCTGAAGACACTGTAATGTCTCTGATGTCCATAGCCTAAGACACTGTAATTTCTCTGGTGTCCATAGCCTAAGACACTGCTATGTCTATGGTGTCCATAGCCTAAGACACTTTAATGTCTATGGTGTCCATAGCCTAAGGCACTGTAATGTCTCTGATGCCCATAGCCTAAGACACTGTAATTTCTCTGGTGTCCATAGCCTAAGACACTGCTATGTCTATGGTATCCATAGCCTAAGACACTTTAATGTATATGGTGGTTATAGCCTAAGACACTGTAATGTCTCTGATGTCCATAGCCTAAGACACTGTAATTTCTCTGGTGTCCATAGCCTAAGACACTGATAATGTCTCTGATGTCCATAGCCTAAGACACTGTAATTTCTCTGATGTCCATAGCCTAAGACACTGTAATGTATCTGGTTGTTATAGCCTAAGATACTGCTATTCCTCTGGTGTCCATTGCCTAAGACACTGTAATTTATCTGATGTCCATAGCCTAAGACACTGTAATGTATCTGGTTGTTATAGCCTAAGATACTGCTATTCCTCTGGTGGTTATAGCCTAAGACACTGTAATGTCTCTGGTGGTTATAGCCTAAGACACTGTAATGTCTCTGGTTGTTATAGCCTAAGATACTGCTATTCCTCTGGTGTCCATTGCCTAAGACACTGTAATTTCTCTGATGTCCATAGCCTAAGACACTGTAATGTCTTTGGTGGTTATAGCCTAAGATACTGCTATTCCTCTGGTGGTTATAGCCTAAGACACTGTAATGTCTCTGGTGGTTATAGCTTAAGACACTGTAATGTCTCTGGTTGTTATAGCCTAAGATACTGCTATTCCTCTGGTGGTTATAGCCTAAGACACTGTAATGTCTCTGGTTGTTATAGCCTAAGATACTGCTATTCCTCTGGTGGTTATAGCCTAAGATACTGCTATGCCTCTGGAGGTTATAGCCTAAGACACTGCTATGTCTATGGTGGTTATAGCCTAAGACACTGTAATGTCTATGGTGGTTATAGCCTAAGACACTGTAATGTCTCTGGTTGTTATAGCCTAAGACACTTCTATGTCTCTGGTTGTTATAGCCT
Organism: Timema californicum; assembly: GCA_902141385.1. Classification (NCBI taxonomy): domain Eukaryota; kingdom Metazoa; phylum Arthropoda; class Insecta; order Phasmatodea; family Timematidae; genus Timema; species Timema californicum. The sequence goes on from CABFOW010003234.1 coordinate 75,185, forward strand.
AAGATACTGCTAAGTCTCTGGTGGTTATAGCCTAAGACACTGCTATGTCTCTGGTGGTTATAGCCTAAGACACTGCTATGTCTCTGGTGGTTATAGCCTAAGACACTGCTATGTCTCTGGTGGTTATAGCCTAAGACACTGCTATGTCTCTGGTGGTTATAGCCTAAGACACTGTAATGTCTCTGGTTGTTATAGCCTAAGACACTTCTATGTCTCTGGTGGTTATAGCCTAAGACACTGCTATGCCTCTGGAGTCTATAGCATAAGACACTGTTCCCTCTGGTTTCCATAGCCCCTGCAATATAACGACACTACAATCTCAACACATGTGTCAAAGATTTGCCGGTATGGACTATCTCACGGCGCATATGATCTATTCAGAACCAAACATCTGCCCTCGCAGTTAGGGCCCCATTATTGCATTCGACAGCCCTGGGCAATCCGCGCTCCTCCCCCCCCCCTTCTCCTCTTCCTTCCCCACGAACCAAGCAGCACTTACTACAGATGAACTAGTGGCACTTATACAGTACATCAACAGAGTAAATCTGTAAATGACTATTAATATGTTATGTCAGAGCTGTTTAATAGCAAAATTAGCTCGTTTCTGTATCCGAAAGGTTTGAAACATCACTCTCATGATATACTGGCTGCTGATGCTGGGAATATTGGGATTTAAATCCCAGTAAGGTCTATTAAGGGTGTTATTTCCTAAATTGTTTATCACTCTCTCTTTCTCTCTAAACAAATGCTGATAATTCTCCTATTAATTCGACCTTTCTCTTCCCTAATCAATTAGTGTAGACGTTCAAATTACCAGAGACGTGGTACTTAAGGGAGCGCAAGTATTTTTACAGTTTTTATAGAATTCAATTTTTTTGTCAAAAATAAATCAATTGTTTTCCAGTATCAACGTAGAATTTATTTTTCTGTACATGCTAATATCAACAGATCTTGAATATCTGTCATGAGTGTCCTGGAATTTTGTCAAAACTTTTTAAGTAAAGAGAAAAAGTTTTGACAAAATTACAGGACACCCTTGACAGATATTCAAGTTCTGTTTGTATTAGCATGTACAGAAAAATAAATTCTACGTTGCTCCTGGAAAACAATTGATTTATTTTTGACAAAAAAAAATGGAATTCTTTAAAAACTGTAAAAATACTTGCGCTCCCTTCTGCCGCACCTTAATGAAGAGTGAAACTAACCTTTTAATCTTGTTTTTAATAGGAAATAATACTTCTATTCCTGAAATATGTTCAAGGTCCACGGATTAAAAAAAAATCCAAATTCAAAGTTTAAGTTTTTAAATATATATATATATTTATGAACTAAGTATATTTTATAGCTATTATTCTGATTATTATTGTGGACCAACCATAAATTTAAGGCAAACATAACGACCCGTTACGACTTTTACTATTTAACTGAATATGAATTTACATTCGAACACAATAAAAACTAGGTTTAGGAAATCTTACAAAATTGGGAAAATTAAACCCTTGCGTATACCAAACTCTTAAATAGTGGTGATCAATCTGGGTTATGGGTACCCCTGAGGGTATGCGAAAACATATTAGAGGGTTATTATTATTATTATTATTATTATTATTATTATTATTATTATTATTATTATTATTATTAGCCCCACGTCTTACTACCCGTTCGGGCTATACGCATGTTACGAAAAATGAGCAGTTTCAAGTTGTTGTTTTTATTTATTTTAGTTATTAAAGATAACGCTTTGTAGCGTCATAAATTAATATACCTAAATTATATTATTTTAATCACCCTTATCAATCTTTTTAATTATAAAGTACAGCACACCTATTGAGTAACTTTCAATATGCTATATCTTCTGGTATGAGCTAGAGCAAGTTGTTACATCCATTGAATTGTCCTACTTGTAGCTTTGATAATATGAAAGTGGGAGAGGTATGAAATATACTAGTAATAACATTCAATATACAGCCGGTCCTTGTACTGACTGGAGGGAAGGTGTCGCTAGTAGGGTCAGTTGGTGAGCTTGGCAGACTGATGTGCAATAGTACCTTCTGGCCAGGGCCATATTAAGGTAAAAGTCACACATGGGAAAATGCTGACTATGCACCCCACCTTCTCCCTTAACTTTTACTAACATTCACATATATCCCACACATATATCAAGCCTTCCAGCTTCCGTCCCAGTTATTACTTTATGCTATTATATAAAGTGAAAAATATTCATAATAAATAAAAAGGTATAGGCTTACTTACCAAAACAATGATGAATCTCAATTGATTGGATTCAGACCAAATTTAATAATTCTACTTATGAAGCACATCAGGTAATCACAAAAATGTAAATAACTTTTTAAATAGATAAACTTAGTAGTTAAAATTCTAGTTAGAAGAAAAAACGCACCAAGAACAACCAAGAGTCATCGATCATTCCACTCAATACCTATATGAATATAATCTTCTTAGTATTTATTTACAAGTCCACTTTCCACGTTTTACTGATAAAAAATTGTGAATTAAACTGTTTTAAGAAATGACATCCAGCAATTCAACATCTATAGCAAAAGAAGCCATTCCTGAAAGTCTCTCTTCACTGGTTGAGTTTCGATAGTTTGTTCTTCACCCTTCTCATAACTGAGAAAGATCTTTCAGAACTTGCATTGGTAGAAGAAATACACAAAACAAACAATCCTGAGGAAAGTGTCCATATTTGTAATGATTAGTCCTTTGCTTCGAATATTTTTCAATAAATATCCGGGTGACTCATCAGTTTTAGTTATTTGAGGAACTCCTGGAAATGGACACACTCTTCAGTGAATTCACTATCCGTATCGTCTGGCTATGCTTCAACAACTTTCCCGGCACATTATCTAATATCATGGAGTGGTATCGAAGATAATCTACCAGGAAAGTCAAATCTTAAGTCTAAATTTGAATATGTAGATATAATGCATGAAAGTTCCACAACCAGTTTATCAATGGTAAACAAAAATGTGTTTATCTTGATATCTTCCTTGCAGTCAAAAATTGAGTCATTTTCTCTATTGACCTCATCACGCTGTAGTCTTCTCCTCTTGACTTTTTTTCTTTTATGTCCAATCTCTTCATATCCAGGTTGTTTTTTTTTCACCTTCACACTCATAATAGTCAAATCTATCTCGGAGCCTTTCCGCATAACTTCTTAGTGAATTATATATCAGGATTACGTCATTTAAATTATTAGTAATACTTCGAAGACTCTTGGTCACTTTGTCAAAACATTCTAGAATCTTTGTCCAAAATTGTGTTGATATTTTGTTCTACAATTTAGAAAAGTTAGCACACAAATCTTCATCCTCAGCTCGTGTTTCCAGTTTTTCGCACTTTACTTTACTTTTACTTTATTACCAACAATATAATCAAACTTGTTTTTATATAATATACTTTAGAACAAAATTTAGTTTGATTTCACAAACAAAAATTACTTGATTTACCTTGTATCTTCTTAAATAATGAATACTTTACCTATTGAAGATGGTACTTTAGTTACTTGTAAACCAGGGGGAATATTTTGGTTTTGAAATATTGATCTCCCCCGTAGGCCGTCAAGCAAACGTAATATAAAAACACTCGAGAAACTCGGTAGCTTCTGAGCCACCTGCTACCCTTTCTCTCCCCTCTTGCTGTCAACATGACGTCATCAGTGGCACGCGACTCGGGAGGGTTACATGACCCCACTTCCCCTACGGCCCCCTGTTATAATCCGCCCTCCTCCGCATACTGCTGACAAGTTGGACCCCATCAAATACAACCTATTCACTTGCGCCGACAACGGGTTAAGTCAAGGGAGCTATGTATCGCTGAGTTGCTGGCTACTGGTACATATATGACAGGTGTCACTTGTGTCAACACCAGGCTTAGTCAAGGAAACTATGTATAGC